>JAOTAX010124732.1:0-20353 GCA_025629825.1 Erythroxylum guanchezii | reverse complement strand
TTGTAATATTTTAAATACTTTGTATTATTCTTAATTTTATAATGGTATGATGATGATTGTCTTTGTTTATATTAATTATGGTTATTATTTATATATAAAATATTTAAAAATTATTGTTATTTCATATTAATTGTCATTATTATTTATTATTAAGATTTTTGAAAACACGATTGATGTAAACAGTAAGCTAGTAAAGTGTATAGTACAACTGTATAATATACAAATATGGACTATTTTGCAATTTTTAAAAATTTTAGGGACTATTTCATAATTTTAAAAAATTTCCCGAAACGGTATCCGATACTGACCGGTACCGATACAGTTCCGTTCCAGAGCTCAATCCGGTACCGAGCCCGGTACGGTATTCATAACTTTGGATCAATACCTCTTATACTATAGTCGCAAACCGTGAGCTTGCAGTATTTAAGGGCTTATAAATTTTAAAAATTGAACAATACGATCAATTCTTCTTACTCTTTCTTTTCAGCATCAAGTTTTTCTTTTTGTTCAGAGATTTTCTCGGGTTGCTTTGCAATATTTCCTTTGGTTTGTGGTTGTCTAATCAACCAAGAATGTTCTTCATCTAAGTCATCATTTATTACCCAATGCACTTCTGATACTTGGGGCTTAGAGGAGATAAGATCAGTATCATGAGCTTCACGATGACTATTAGTAGAAGATGGAGTTTTTTTTTGTCCTTTTGATTTAGTTCATGCCATTGTAAGAGTTATAGATGAGGTTTAGAAGATTTGAGATGAAAAACAAAAAGTTGGAGTATAGAAAGTCAAGAGTGGCATTTCGAAGAACAACGAGAGGGTGAGTAAAGAAGAGAAGTTTGTTTCTGGTATATTAGGTGTTTCTTGAGCGTTGATTTCGTATGACGATAAACAATCGTGTAATCATTTATGTATTTTCTAACAGACCCATACGGCTACTTGTCAAAACTTTACATGCGTCTTTAAGTTCTAAAAGACAAAAACACAAAAATTACCTTTTTAGTACACGTGTCACTTGGACCATCAACTTAAGAGACACCTTCTAAGGAGGAGCCTTCTAAAACGAAGGGGCTACTATACTAAAATAGAGTTTTTAAGGAATTAGAATAGAAGGAGCCTGCAAAGACAAGTAACAAAGAATATTAATGCAGAAATAATATCAGAGACTTTGTACATTCGTAGCAGAGAATATTCATGCAAAAATAATATAAGAGAATTTGCACATTCAACTGAGAAACTCTGCAAATATTTTATGGTAGACAGTACACACATGCCTAAAAGTGCAGCAAATGTCTTGATATGTCTTTGTTTTTAGAGACAATGCTCAGCTGAAAGTGAGGTCTCAAATCTAAAAGTGAGTGGAGTTTAACCCTTTTACTGATGGACTAAAATGCAGATATCAATTAGAGTCGTAAATAGGTGAAATCCTTTCCTAACATGCTTTTGGGTCTTCTTCCTAAAAATTGCTAGCTTGTGGTACCAAAGATTAGTTTGGACATGGAAATTGATAAGCAAAGGATTAGGAAGTATGTGATTATATAACTCTTCAAGTTTCTTTTTTTAAATGCATCTTTTGAGTCCAGGTGACCATTCAATCCTGATATTTATTTCTCTTTTTTATTTTTTTTCTTTCACCATTTTCATGCAACGTATATATTGTCAATATCTGTTACATGGGCCCTAATAAAGTGATATATACAACACTCTGCCCTAGCCCTTAAGATGTGTATTGAGGACGTCCTATAAGATATATGACAATAATCCAATGGCTTAAGAAATGTATCAATAACAATATGTATGAAAAGGCGCTGTCTTATCCTCCTATTACTACATGAGGTGTATGTTGGGATATGCATATGTCCATGTGGTTATAAGATATATGAAATGGTAACTATAAACTCTTTGGGAAGTCTTACGAAATCTAATAAAAGAATTCTATCCAATTTGCTTTGCGATGTCTTATATTTCATTTTCTGGATCCATACGACGTTGGATTGGCTGTTTATGTTTTAACTTCAGGATCTGACTGGGGTGCTTGGTTAGGGTATGCATATATCTTGAAAGGAGCCTTATACATCTTTGGTAGCTCAAAGTCCTCATCATCTGCATGTTTTGTCCTCTTTCAATTGGTAATGAAGAGGATTCTTTTTCTGTGAAGTGTTGCGTAACTCTTTTTTCTTTTTTTTTTTATAAATTGCTCTGCATCAAGATGCTTTTGTGCCCCAAACCCCACGTATTAGTGGGATTCATACTGTGTGTTCTTGATGTTGTTTTTTTTCATGATGCTTTTGTGACTCTTACCCTAAATCACCTCAACTTGTCTTTTAATGGTAAAGGTACCGGGCCATAACAAGTGCTTACTACCAGGGAGTTGTTGGTGTGCTGCTTGTCTATGATGTCACGAGTAGTTGGAACTCTTTTTACTATTCTTCTTTGTTATATTTACTGTACAAATGATAGAAAGGTAAAAGTGGAAAAGGAAGCAATGTAATCTAATTTGTTGAACCAATCAAGCTGGAACAAGTCTCTTCATTTTCATCTTTTCTATCTTAACCAAATTTCACACCGTCCAGTTCTGAGAGACCTATCCTCAGGCATGAGAAGTGATACTAATACCTCCTACCATGCTATGGAAAACTTGTCTAACTCATGCCTGCAACACCCTAACTAATTGTTTAGGGACATCGCACTCTCTTTGCCTCTCATTTGTGTGGCCTCGTAATGCTATCACTAATTCCTAGACTTTCTCATTCTTTGTAATTTCATTAACTTAGCTATTAGAGTAATACCTTTATAAATCATTTGTTCTAAGTTCAACTCCATTTTAAATATATTTGTTTGTGTAATTATGTTAAATTTAAGATCGTGTTAATTATTTTCATAAATCAAAACAAAAAAAAATTGGGCAAATTCGAGATAGAAATCGATAAGTTGAAATTTCTTTCGAAGCCATGCACATGTCTAGGTTGCACGAGTATGTGTCAATGGTGTGAATACTGCTGTATAAATGAAAGTGTACACTTTTGTTTTTGTGTACGAGTTGAAAGACGATGTTTGAAAATAGACACATCTGTGATCGTGTAAATGGAGGATATGAACTTATCTGCCGATCGTATAAATCACGAAAATAATGTATTTCTGTGACATCTATATGAAACTAAAAACAAGTCATGTTCCCTTCTCTATCTGCAGTGATGCGAGTGACCAGAGAGCTAAACATGAGAGATTCGAAATGCCACTAGAAACCCCCAATGATAACAATGCGCCACTGTAAAAATGTTTGCACAGCTACAGGAGTAAGTGTGTGCTCTCGGCTCCTCTCCAAGTTAATACTCGAAAAGGTATACTTTACTAATGCTAAGCAACTCGTTGATCAACGTACAGGCAATTCAATAAAACATGTACATTAAAGAGAGAGTGTTGCACATGCGCCATCCTCAGACATGCTGGGAAAAGAATGCCAGGAGGTTGATTAGAAAAGCTCTTTTAACCTAGTAATCATGCGCAAACCATTGCCACTGAAGCTCAAATTCTTAACCTTAAAGACATATAATTGTTGGTTGTTCACACAAGCCATATGGTGCGCTACAAAGAGATCATAGACTTGTAAGGTGTCTAAAATGCACTTGTATGGTGAATTCTTATATTTTATGATTAGATGTATCACTGTCATCATCATCATCATTATCATAATAATAATAATAATAATAATAATAATAATTATTATTATTATTATTATTATTATTATTATTATTATTATATGTTCTATATTTTTTATTAGAGTTATAAACTTAATTTTTGTAGAATTAAATATCTAAAATCTAAATTCTTATAAGAATATTCATTGAAATACTAAAATATATAATATTCTTATCCTTATATATATTTTTTTAAAATCATATCCTTATAAGTCATTTTACACATAAACATGTAATACTGAATAGCTAATTTTACCAAATATCTTTAACAAACAGCTAATGTAATCCACTGGTCAAATTAGCTTATATAATCAACTATCAGCTAACAGCTAAATGCAATCAACTGATTGCCAAACAAGGCCAAAATCTATCTTCAAAGAGTGGCTTGATGAAAATGTCAGCTACTTGATTATCAATATTAACATGCAAAAGATCAATGGTTCCTTCTAAAACATGATCTCTAACAAAATGATGTTTGATTTATATATGCTTAGTCCTAGAATGATGTACAGGGTTTTTAGAAATATTTATAACACTCGTAATATCACATAATATAGGAATATGAGAAAAGTTTAGAGAAAAATCCTGTAGTTGATGCTTCATCCATATGATTTGAGCACAACAGTTGGCAGCTGCTATATATTCCACTTTAGTCATCAAAAGGGCTGTACAATTTTGCTTCTTACAGGACCATAATACTAGACATCTTCTAAGAAATTGGTAGTGACCATGTGTTTTTTCGATAGACTTTATCATTTGCATAATCTGTAGCATAATAACCTACTATGTCAAATGAATCAGTTTTTGGATACCATAGTCCAAAGTCCATAGTTCCCTGGAGATATAGAAAGATTCTTTTGATTGCTTAAAGGTGTTTTTCTTTTAGATTTGATTAAAAGTTTGCACAAAGACACACACTAAGCATGATGTCTTGTCATGAGCTTGTAAGATATAATAGTGATTCAATCATTCCTCTATACTTTATCTCATCCGTAGCTTTGCCTTCTTCGTCTTTATTAAGTTTAGTTCCAGTGTATATGGGAATACCCATCGGTTTGGCATTCTCAAAATGATATTTCTTGATGAGTTCCTTTGTGTATTTGTATTGGCTGATGAAGATTCCATTTTCTGTTTGTTTGATTTGTAATCCGAGAAAGAATGATAATTCTCCCATCATGCTCATTTCAAACTCCCCTTGCATTAATGCTGAGAATTCTTCAAAGAAGGATGGATTACTAACACCAAATATTATGTCATCAACATATATTTGCACTATAAGTAAATCATTCTCTTTTCTCTTAACAAATAAGGTTTTATCGACTTTTCCTCTTTCAAAGTTATTCTCAAACAAAAAGTTACTTAACCTCTCATACCATGCTTAAGGAGCCTGCTTTAGACCATACAGAGCTTTGTTTAGCTTCATTACATAATCCAGATGGTTTTCATCTTCAAAACCTAGGGTTTGCTTAACAAATACTTCTTTGTTAATGTAGCCATTTAAGAATGCACTTTTAACATCCATTTGGAACAAATTAAACTTTCTATAGCATGCAAAGGCAAGTAAAATTCTAATCAATTCCAATATAGCAATAGGTGCATAAGTTTCATCAAAATCAATACCTTCCTATTGATTGTAACCTTGAGCTATAAGTCTAGTTTTGTTTCTTACCACCTTACTATTTTCGTCAAGTTTGTTTCGAAATACCCACCGAGTCCTAATGATTGACTTGTTTTGAGGACGAGGTACTAGATTTCAGACTTTGTTTTTGTCAAATTGATTCAATTCGTCTTTCATGGTTGATACCTAGTTGTCATAAGTAAGGGCTTCTTCAATGATCTTTGGTTTTATTTGTGAGATGAGAGCCAAAAAGTTGTTTTTGAACAATGATCTTATTCTTAGACTTTTAGAGGGATCTCCAAGAATATATTGATGTGTATCAAAACCTCTCCATTCTATCGGTGTTTTTCGTTCCATAGGCCCCTACTAAGATAAAGGAACCTGCTTTGTTCTAGCTTCAAAGGGTCCTTGATTTTGTAATTATCAGGCTATTAATGGTGTAGTTTGATTCTTTGATGTATTTTTAAGAATCAAAGATGCTCTTTATTATCTAAATCAGTTGTTATTGTTGATGGTAATGCTTGATCAAATACCACACGTATCGATTCTTCTATCTTCATTAGTCTTTATTATATACTCTGAATCCTTTACTGGCGGTACTATAGCCCAGAAAAATAGCTTCGTTTGATCTTGTATCAAACTTTCCAATGTTGTCTTTTTCATTATTTAGAACAAAACACTTGCAGTTAAAAGCTCAAAAGTAATCAACATTTGGTTTTCTTCTTTTCCATAGCTCATAGGAGATCTTTTTAAGAATAGGTCTTATAATACATCTGTTAAGAACATACTATATCATAGATATTGCTTCTGCCAGTATCCATGAGGTAGTCCACTTTCACACAATATGGTCCTGGCCATATCAACTAAAGTTCTGTTTTTTCTTTCTACAACTCCATTATGTTGAGGCGTCCTTGGACAAGAGAAGTTATGAGTTATACCATTATTATCACAAAATTCTTTAATTTTTCTACTATCAAATTCTCCTCCATGGTTGCTGTGAATTGCAATGATGCAGTACCTTTTTTCTATCCTATTTTTTCTGCAAAAATTCTCACACACTTTAAAAGCATCATCTTTATATAAACCCATGTAAATATGGAGTAATCATCTACTATAACAAAACCGTAATGTTTACCACCAAAACTTTGAGTCCTAATAGGACCGAATAAATCTGTATGCATAAGTTTAAGTGGTTGGCTAGTAGACACCATATTTTTAGGAGGAAAGTTCCTTCTGACTTGTTTACCTTTTAAACAAGCCTCACAAACCTGATTGCTTTTGAACTTTAAGGTCGGTAATCCTCTTACTAACTTATTTTTGGACAATTTTGATAGAAAAATCATGCTGGTATGTCCAGATCTTTTGTGGCAAAAAAACGAATCCTTTTTTAGAGAGACAAAAGACTTAACATTTTGTGATGACATGTCTTCTAGTTAAGCATAATATATATTCTGATTTCTAAGAACAACAAACACAATATTATCATTATAAATATCAACAATTTTATAATGAGATGCATAGAAAATGACTTTTTAACCTTTGTCAAATAACTGACTGACAATCAACAGATCATGTTTCAAACCATCAACAAAGAGAATGTTATCAATAGAGGT
The DNA here is from genome assembly GCA_025629825.1 of Erythroxylum guanchezii. Lineage (NCBI taxonomy): Eukaryota > Viridiplantae > Streptophyta > Magnoliopsida > Malpighiales > Erythroxylaceae > Erythroxylum > Erythroxylum guanchezii. The sequence continues at coordinate 13,428 of JAOTAX010124732.1, read as the reverse complement.
AGAGTCAGAATTAACAATTTTAATAACCTTTGCTTTATTTTTGTCTACAAAGACAACATTGCCTTCGTCTTTTCTTTCAATGTAGATAAAGTATGATACTTCGGCTATCATGTGTTTCGAACAACCACTATTAACTATCCATTAATTCTCCCTTGTCTCCATTTTGAGACATATCTGCAGAAAGTATTATCTCATTTTAGATACCCAAATGTTTTTGGGTCCTTACAGGTTAATATTTTGAACTTTCGGTCTCCAAACATACATCTGAGATAATTTTTTTACGAAAATTACAAGAATGACTAATGTGACCATATTTACCATAGTAATCATATAAAACAGATGAATGATAGTTGTTATGATTTTTGCCACTTAGTAGGTTCTAACTATTTTGGCGATAGCTGCTGCTGGATTTAATAAATAAGTTTTACATGGCCTGATATTGTTATTTTCATTGTATTATATTCCGGTCTTACCATTTACCAATACCAAGTAATGCATCAAGATTCCTCCTTTTATTAACGAAATTTTCCAGATCTTTCTCTAGAGATAAAATCGTTCAAACACTTTTCTCCTTTTCAAGTTCTAAGGCGGCGACTTTTTCTTCTAACCATTTTACCTTATCAGAATCATTTTTAGCAGGGTATTTTTCAGCTTAGCTACTCTTTTTTTCCAAAGCTTCCTTTTCAAAAAACTTTTGCTTATAGTCAATCTCAAGATACATATTCTTAGTCGACAAATTTTCATTCACACATTCTAATGATTTAATCTTACTCTTTAGAGATGTATCATTGCTTTTGGACTTCTCAACTTCTTTGAAATACTTCACGATCAACCTTTTGTACTGATCATACAATTTATGATATGCTTTTTTCAATTCATCAACTTCAATAGTAGAGTTCGAATAATATACCTCATCATCTCCTGATTCATCCATAAAGCAAACATTGTTGACTTCTTCTAGTTCTGCTTCTTCAAAGTTTTTAGAATCCTCATCTGACTACGCTACAGTTATAGCTTGCTTTCTGAATTTTCTATTCTCTAACTTGTCTTTTTTTTAAGAGGAAATTCTAGTCTTGTGTGTCTAGGCTTCTTGCAGTTATAACATATGATTTGATTCTTATGTGTATTGATATTGTTGCCACTGCCTTTTGATATGAACCTATTGTTTCCAACTTTCTTGTTTCCTTCTCTTTTCTTCATCAACTTCTTTTTTTTTAAAAGTGGACATCTTTTTTGACTATAAGGTTGAACTCGTCATCTCCATCTATTTGCAACTTAGTGTTACTTTCATCAGTATTTGTTTCGTTAGTTTCTTTTAGTGCCATTCCTTTTCTGTATGAAGATCCTTTATCTCGCCTAAGCTTGGTTTCAAGGATCTCGTAGCTAATCAAGTGAAATAGTGTCTAGATCATTTACCGTTTCTAGAGCTGTAGCCTTATGTCTCCATTCCTTTAGTAGTGAACTCAGAATCTTTGTTACGAGCTCATCATTAGGATATATCTTTCCTAAGTTCTTTAAGGTTGTGATGATGTTGTTGAAGCATCCAAAGAATTCGTTTATGGTCTCTCCCTGTTTTATGCCAATAGTTTCGTATTGATGCATTAAAAGACTTATTTTATGCTTCTTTATCTTATTCGTTCCTTCAAATGTGACTTGAAGTTTGTCCCACATTTCTTTTAATGTAGACAGTAGGATATTTTTTTCATATTCGTCTAGAGATAATGTACATATCAGGTGATGTTTTGCCTTAACGTTTAGCTATGCATTTCTCCTGTCAACATAAGTCCATACTTTTACGTTATTGAAAGTGGGAATTGTAACACCAACTTTAATTACTTGCTATACTTCGATATCTACAAATTGGAGATATATGGTCATTCTCTCTTTCTAGTATGAGCAGTTGTTTTCATTGAAGTAAGGAGGCTTTAAGACAGTTTGTCCTTTAAAACTTCTCAAGGTATTTGCCACGATCTATCACGTGCTGTAAAACACAAAAATTTGAAACCTCGCTCTGATACCAAATGATAAAACGCAAGAAAAAGGGGGTGAATTGCGTGTGTAAAACTTTTTCGCAAATTCTTTCAGTTCATATAATAAAAAGATCCTAGTTAAATAAAGATAGTAGGAGCCTGTCAGATGATAAAGCCTTTTTAAACGACAAGAGTTTGTTAGGCAATAGGAGCTCTTTATGAGATAGAACCCTGCTTAAATGAAAGGAGCTTACTAAGTGATAAATCATTTTAAAACAATTTAAAAATAGAAGACACCTGTTAAAACAGAAGGAAATCTCTTGCAAGTTGAAAAAAGAAGGAGCATCTTATAAAAGTGAAGGAGTTTCTTATTAAAAACAACATACACACACATATAATGTAGAAATTTAAAAGTTAAAGAGAGAGAGAAGAAAGATGCAATCGATTTATACTAATTTAACTTATAACCCAAGTTTACGTCCAGTCCCCAAGTATCCAAGTTGAGTGTTTCACTGTAAAAATTAAGTATTAAATTTGACAAGCCTCTCCAAGCTCACAAGTACATATTTTGTAAGGTTCTCTAACTTTCCACACTAGAACCGTATCACAAATTTCTTAAAAGCTCACAAAAAACAAAAACAATTTCTCTCCTAATAAAGTGATTTCACTTTCTAAAGCACAATAGTAATGATATAATTCTTAAGAGTATAAATGTTGCTCAAAATGTTTTGACAGTTTGAATATGTTCGTTCTGCTTCATAAGTGTTGTTGCTCTTTCTTAAACAGTCAATTTCTTCAACTAGCCGTAGCTTCACTCGCATCTTTAGTCAATTAGATGGATTTAACCTTGAATAACTTCGATGTCATCTTTGCAAAAAATCTTCCAATAACCACAAAGATAATATATGACATTTATAATTAGTAGCATCCTTTCAGATAAATCATTTCTAATAACGTAAGTTTATAAAGAAGGTTCTTGCAAGAATGAAAGTTTATTTCTTATAATTTTATTTTCTTTTTAAGAATTAGACCTTCAATTTTACAAGGAAATAAATCCAATTTGAATTTTGAAATATTATGCAATTATCATCAAAGTCATTAAATACAAACCTTGAGCTAACAGAAGCTAGATATCAGTAACATTTAGGATATCAATGAAATGATAATTGCCCATATGTGCCCAAAGTGGATTAACTTCGTGGTAGCATGACGGTTGATGGAGATTTTTCCAAATTTTACAAAACAAAGTAATCCTAGATAGTCCGCATCAATTAGTATGTCAGATTCGCAAGCCAATCTAGAATTGAGAAGTCTAATTTTTCAAGTTTTTTTTTCAATAGTTAAAACTCTATGCTATTTAATAGATCGGTCATAACTAGATTTAAGTAATATGTTTAACCCAACTAAGATTTATAAATTTTAGTGTTTTTCCACTCCCAATCCTCTTATTATCTTCAAATGTTGAAATGCAATCCTCTTATTATGTCTCAAAATTACAACCTGTTAAAATGGAAAGCTCCACTTTAAAATTTACATTTCAGACCAGCTTTAATCCAATATATCCAAAGTTAGTTGATATACTTTAATAAGATTAAAAAAAACATTATCATTATAGTTCACTACGTAATAAAATTTGTGTAAGTCAGACATAAATAGTATGAATTGTATATAACTTAGAGGATCTTGGTTGGCATGACTTCAATTTGTTGAAAATAAGTAAACGTACATCTAAGCTATTTTCTATTCTTGATTCTTAGGTATTTTTAGTAATTAGTCAACCAAAATTAGCTTTTGCACTTCTTACGAATAAGGTTCAACTTATAAAAGAACAAGATTTGTATTGTTTATCAATTTAGCGAAACCATAAACATACCTTTTTAGTCTCGAGTAGGGATGACAATGGTTAGGGTTCGGTTCGGGTTTCACTCTACCCATATCCATAACCATTGTTTATGACTCAACTCATATCCATATCCATAACCATTGTTTATGACTCAACCCATATCCATATCCATATCCATCGGTTTTTACGATTTACTACCCATATCCAAATCTATTGGATTGTTCAGATTTTTGGATATCTATCGGGTTGTATAGCACATAAAAATATAACTTTTAAATAGAAAATATAAAGAGTAGATTTTTGTGAACGCTCCAATTCAAAATTACTTTAATAATAATAAGTCAAGATTTTGATTTGTATGTATTAAAAATCATAAAATTTGAATAATAAAAATCATAATGTCTAGTACAAAAACAACATACATTTTTCACAATTTAGAAATGGAACAAAGATTGAAATAACTAAAGCTTCAAATTATCTTTGCGTGAACTCCACAACATTCAAAACTCCATCTCCATATCATTTGCAGTATTATCATCCTATAAGAAAATAAAATATGATGAAAAATGTGAGTACCGAAGAATAAAGTGGAGATTTTAAAGTTGTTTCTTCTTATAAAATATTAACATTTTAGTTAATAAAAAACGGGTAGGATATGGGTATCCATGGTTCGGGTTTTACTCTACCCATATTCATATCCATTTTTTATGACTCAACCCATATCCATATCTATATCCATCGGTTTTTACGATTTACTACCCACATCTAAATCCATTGGATTGGGTAGTGCGGATATTAATCGGGTTGAAAATTCACTGTCATCCCTAATCTCGAGTTTAATGACGGTTCCTATATCATTTCTTCAATTAGAAATTATTTTATTTTGGTCCTCCATCCTCAGTAATCAATTACGGTAAGGACTTCCATTAAGTTGTCTATTAAAAGTGTCGCGTAGATTAAACTTTTGCTACGTTGAACACAAACATCAACTCTTAAATGGGAAAATGTACGCCAGAATAATATATATATATATATATATATATATAGGATTTATATTAAGTTAGCTTACAGATTTAATGAAAACCCAAATTAAACAAAAAAACCCAACATTACAGATATATATTTAGCATTTATATTAAGTTAGCCTACAGATTTAATGAAAACCCAAATTAAACAAAAAGACCAACATTAAATCTGTAATGTTGGTTTTTTTGTTTAACTTGTGTTTTCATTAAATCTGTAGGCCAACTTAATATAAATCCTATATATATGCAGATTTAATATTGTTTTTTTGTTTAATTTGTGTTTTCAATAAATCTTTAAGCTAACTTAATATAAATCCTAAATAAATATATATTTATTAGCTTACCCAAATTAAACAAAAAAACCATCATTATAGGTTTATATATATATATAAGCTAACTTAATATACATCCTAAAATTATGTTTTAAAGATTTTATTTAACTTTGAAAATCCGTAAAAACAAACTCATCTCACCCCTAGAAACTTAAAATCTCGTAACCACTAATTTTAAAAAAAATTCCACTACAAAAATTATGTATTTTACTGTTGGTTATGTTTTAAAGATTTTATCTAACTTTTAAAATCCATAAAAGCAAACTCATCTCACCCCTAGAAACTTAAAATCTCATAACCACTAATTTTTTAAAAAATTCCAGTATAAGAATTCTGTATTTTACCGACGGGTAATACCGACGGAAAACACTTTTATTCCGTCAGTAATATAAATTACTGATGGACAACGGTGTCGTTAATACAGTCGTACGTAAATTTAACGATGGACATAATATGTGTCTGTCGGTAAACATGACTGTCGGTAAATTTGGCGATGGAAAAAAAGATCGATCGGTAAATATCATACAATTTACCGACAGTTGTAAGTATTCCATTGATAAACTATAGTTCAAATAATCCTGACGTTTTCAATATTATCGATGGAAGCAGAAGAACAGTTGGTAAATATCATACAATTTACCGAAAGATTACCTTATTCCGTCGGTAAATATAGTGCATTTTACCGATGTTCTTTTATATTTCGTCAGTAAATATAGCGCATTTTACCGACGTTCTTTTATATTCCGTCAGTAAATAAAATTAAGAATTTTTTAAGAAAATCTCAACATGAAATTTTATTTCATGATCTTATGATAAATGCATAATTTCAATAGCTATGAATTATCTGTGCATAATATTTTATTTATTTATATATTTAATTTGTTTAAACAGAAAGTTGATTGATGATATAAAATTAAAATTATCTTAATTGATAATAAAAACATTACATTGTACATAATAAGTCTTTGTAATTTAGAACAAATGACTACAACAATTCTAATGTCTTGGTGACCGCTGGTGCTCTAAAGTGCTACCCCTCGCCTTCAACTCATCTATTACTTGTCTCAGTTGAGCTATGTAGTCTATCAATGTGTCCATTATTGCCTTGCGACCGTCTACTAGATGTTGTTGTGCTGGACGTGGAAGATTGTGAATAATATATGTTTGCAAATGAGCCTAGTCTGAAGATCTTTTCACGATGGTCCCTACCACCCACTGCATCAAGATACGTCCGACTCTCATCAACAGCTTGTTCCTACTGAGACTATCACTGAATGCTTTCTTGTATTTAGTCCTATTAGGAAGCAATGTTTATATTAGTAAGTGATAATTATTAAGAAATAATATTAAAGCATCAGCATCACTTACATTCAATTCTTTACATCGGCTGTTGACGAATGTTACACCGTCATGCTTCTTAGTGTGAGTGTGCAAAAACAGTTGACGAGATGTAGGCTTTATGTCCATAGACTTTTCCTAAATAAGAATAAAATGTTATATGTGAACTATAATTTATAAAAATTTCCGCAGAGTTTCCTCTATTTTTATGAAATTTACCCCCTATTGAACAAATAAAATAACTCAACACAGCTATATGTGGCACCAAACATTTATACCATTATCATTATCCATAATACACATATTTTCATTTCAACATTCACTCATCAATTTAAATTGAAATACAGTAAAATAAAACAATTACAACATAAGTGTCAAGTTTAGATATTTACAAGTCTCTCTGCATGCTCGTAGTGGGTAAGTAATCCTCTCGTATGTATGGGAAGACTCTCTCCCCCAGGCCTCCACATCTGTTGGTTGAGTTACATCTTGAGATGGACACTGCCTTAAGTGATGTCCAATACTCCTACCAACGACTCCATATTTTCTCAGAAATATAAGGCATTCATACGCCAGCCTTGTGTATCGCACTAATAAAGTCTCGATAACGTATACGAGTTCGACTCTCCCAGACTTTATGTATGATCGCGTCGAAACTAGAATCCCAGAAAAATTTTTTTCTGAAATAAAAGAAAAAAATTTGATAACTTAATAATGTTATAATATTTATCTTTTTAATGTATACAAATCAATTGAAAAAGAAAATAAATTTTTATTGTACCTCAAACTCCTAAATGTCATTTGAATACCTGCTAAAGTTTCTCTTCAATCTCCTTCGAAATAGAAATACTACCAACAAATGTGCTCCTACAATTAAGAATAAAATTGATCACAACCTAGAAAGTGGGATATATTAAACAATTATATTAAACGAACATGTTATGATCAATGGTGAGCAATATTGATTGGTAAATGTCTAATTAGAAGACCTAGACAATTAGGATCCACAAGGTCAAACATTGCATCATTTAAATAAAGGAGAAAAGAGTAAGCTAACGAATATTCACCTTTATTTCCTAATTAGAATTTTTAATATTATAATTATTTACATTTCTACAAACAAATAAAGGATATTAATAAAAATTAGAAAAGTTAGTGAGTACATAAAGGACGATAATCATAACTTAGACACTTTAAAGCATGTTCATGCATAGTTGCATGAAGGTAGTTGATTCTCTCAAGGACTTATTATCTAAGTTCACTAAAGGAAGTGAGAAACTACAAAAACATGTTACAAGCTCAAAAGAGTTCTAGTAATATGTACAGAATCAAATATAGTCATGAGAATGCTTACAACACTGAAGACTACTTTTATCAAAGGAAAGCATTTATGTAGTACATAACTAACGCCTAGGATGAAAAATCAACATGGAGCATCCATATCTATGCAAACACACGACACATCCACTAAGGTTCATGTTAAGAGCAAACCTTATGCTTTCGTAGGTCATTCACAATCTAGACCAATAATTTAACACTCTCAATAAAATAATATGCATAACTTATATACCAAAACACATGATAACATGCAATCCTACTCATATCACATTATCTTACACCAGGCATAATTATATGACAAATTTTCACACTCCACACAAGCATCATTACAATGAAAGAAACATACCTCGAGCATAAAAGTATGTTACCACTTTTCATTATTTAAAGAAAGCATCCAATCACTTACACAAAGCAAAAGTTTCCATGGCTCATATGTATATTAAAGAATAATGAATGCATGCTTACATTAAAGTTATATTGTTCATCGTCATACAATTAAATCATATGACATAGTATGTTACTTTTATGGTAAATATGGGCATATTGACAAATTTTGGTTCTTAAAACAAAGAGTAATGAATAAACTCTCAAGCAAGTGGGTTAAAAAGAAGAAAGAGACTAACAACTAAAGACCTAATCTATTTAGGTACCTAAAACACATTAATTGGGTTATTTTATAGGTATTTTTTAAAAAAAAGAGAGGAACAAATGGTACATGGATAGTAGACACTCACGGTATATGAATGCTCGTGCTCCTAAGTTTCAACTTTAAGAGAAAAAGATGGAGAATTCGTCACTTTTGGAGATAATGCCAAGTGTATGATATTTCGCATTGATAAAGTTGGTAAGAAAGATCACAAAATTACTGATAATGTATTTTAAGTTGATGGATTAAAGCATAACTTGTTAAATGTGAGACTACTACGTGATAAAGGCTAAAATTATACTTTAAAGGGATACTGTGCATTACATTATTTTAAAAAAAGAGAAAGAAACATAAAAGCAATTGATGTTGATGATTTTTCTAACCAAGATATGAAGTGTCTAATGTTTATTAGAGAAAACACATGGGTTTGGAATAGGAAACTTAGGAATGCAAGTATAGGCCTCATTTCCAACCTCATCTCCAAACATGTAAATAGACTTCTAGAGGCCAAATTTCAAAAAGACTTGTAGAGTTTGTCAAATGAGAAAACAAACCAAAATCTCATTCAAAAGTAAAAAGTCAATAACTCCCACTAGACTTTTACAATTACTTTATATAGATTTATTTAGAACAACTAAGGTTGCTCGTTTATGTGGTAAATTTTTTGCTTTAATCATAATTGATAATTTTAGTATATTTACTTTGGTCTTATGCTTAGCAAACAAAGATGAAGGCAATAAGGCATTTGTCAAATTTATCAAAAGGGGGCAAAATGAAAATGAACGTTTTGTTGCCTTTATTAGGAGTGACTATAGTAGGGAATTTAAAAATTAAAGGTTTGAAAACTTTTTGAGGATTTAATAGGGCATTTAATAGGAAGAAATTACAATTGAAAAATCTATGCATGTCTTTTCTATGAATATAGCCCTCTTATTTCCAAGAAAGATTTTGAAGAGATGAGATAGGTAAATATAAAGATCATTAGCCTTTCTTGGAATTAAAAGTGATCACCAACAAATCAATCATGAATATATTGTTGAACTAAGTGAGGGAATCAAGAAGGATGAGGAATTCCCATAAGATTGGAAATTCAAAGAAAAGACATCCTCCAATTCAAAATTTAGATGATGTTTTATAAGGGGTAATCACTAGACCTCAACTTAAAGATTTTTGTCATATTACTTTAATTTATTAAATTGAATCTAAGATAATAAAAGAGGCCCTTAATGATGAAAGTTAGGTTCTTGCTATGAATGAGGAGTTTAATCAATTTGAGAGTAATAAAGTGTAGACTTTAGTACCTAGACCTATTGATCACCAAACTATAGATACCGAGTGAACCTTTAAAAATAAATTAGATTATTCAGGTACTATTTTGAGAAATAAAGCTAAATTGGTAGCAAAGGGGTACCATTAAAAGGAGGACATAGACTTCAAAAAAACTTTTGCTCTAATGGATAAGCTAGAAACAATTATGCCCTTTCTTGCATTTACATCATATATGAATTTTAAATTGTTTCAAATGGTTGTTAAAAGTTCTTTTTCAATGGTTTCATTTAAGAACAAGTTTATGTCGACCAGCTTCCTACTTTTCAAAAACATGATGCATCAACCATATTTACAAACTTTATAAACCTTTATATGGCTTAAAACAAGGACTTAGAGCTTGGTATGATAGGCTAAGTGCATTTCCTTTATAAAATGGATTCTCTAAAGGCAAGTTGACACTACACTCTTTATTAAAATGTACAAGCATGATATCGTAATTGTTCAAATTTAATTTGATGATGTTATTATTTATGATATTAATGAGAATATATGCAATAATTTTCTAACTTTATGATTAGGAAGTTCAAGATGAGCATGATAGGAGAACTTAGCTTCTTTCTTGGACTCTAAATCAAGAAAATGAAGGAAGGTATCTGGTACTGCTGTGGCCTGCAACCAAATTCAAAAAGAAACCAACTTCCGTTAATACAAATTAATGTAGAAGTGGTAAGTGGATATCATTCCCATGAGGAATTATAACGATAAAGAGTTTACGAATCAAAACTGAAATAAAGTAAAAAGGGGGGGGGGGGGGGAGGGGTTTTAATTAATTTAAATTAAGAATGTATAAATAATAAAAATTTTAAATTAACAAAAGTAATTGGATATTAAAATTTAATAGAAAAACCTTGGTTTTGAGTTACCGATGTTATCACGCTAAAATGAATCCTCGATATAAAATTTCAGTTAATAAATATTCATTGAGGGATGTTTTCTCTTAAGTGTAAATGACTAGAGCCATGTATTCTAAACATTCTTATTAATCAACAACCTAGAAACGACCGTAGGTTCAATTGAATAATTTAAAAACTAAGAAACCAATGAACAAGATAATACATGTACGACATGCAATTAATCAAGATGAGTATCTTCCTAGAATTTTCAACTCTAACGTAAAGAAGGTAATCCTAATTGCTACTTGTGATTAACAAAATTGAACGTCATATTTCATTAATCTAGCTATTAAATGAATCAATTCCTAGTTGCGCACCTAAAATCAATCAATTCAATTAGAAAAAGTAATTCAAAAGATACTCAATATTCATCAACAAAACAAACTTTATTGAAATATTTGACATAATAGATGATAACATGGTTTCCCTCAATCAAGAAAAGGAGTTTAGCTACTTATAATGAAAGTAAAAATCAAAGAAATAACAAAACACATAGTCTCCATCCCTAGTCTTTTCCTAAAGAATACAAAAATCCCTAGAAGAAAAGTGCAGAAACAAAAACTAAACTGAACTGAAATAAAAATACTGCAGAAAATTCTAAAACTATGCTAACTTAAGGGATAACGTAAACAGTAACATTTTTCTTCTTTTCATGCCTTCTTGATCCCTTCTTTTTCTATCATCTTTTGTAGATCACATCTCCCACGTGTTCAGATTGCAAATCTCCAACAATTTGATCTTCCAAGATTATTAAAATCTCAAACGAATCAGATTTTAATTTGAAAGCAGATCTCCAGATTTTTTTCATCCTTGCACATGCTTACGCTTAGTCACTAAATTTGCTGTCAATTTGGAATTTCGGATTTTCTTTGTTTCTTTTGCATTTTTTTGATTCAATTTCATCTCTAAAGTGTTGAAAATCATCTGAGAACAATTAAAAGACAATTCCATTAATTTTGAATAATAATTTCAACACATTAAAGAAAATTAAATACAAAATAAACACAAAATGACATCGTAATTTTCCTGGAAATAACTTAAGCTTCGAATGATAAAGAAGAACTTTTGTCTGATTGAAAATTGTTTCCTAGAAATCATTTTATCATGAAAAGCTTTAGTTGTTTCCTTATAGATTTTGCATTTTCAAACACTTCATTACGAATCTCCTCTAATTCTTGCAATTGCAATTTCTTATTGTTACCAACTTCTACCTGATCCATATTCAACTGTTTCACAGCCCAATAAGCTCTATGCTCTATTTTTACAAGTAAATGACAAGGCTTACTAAAAACTAACCTATAAGGCGACATGCCTATCAGAGTTTTGTACGCAGTTCAGTATGCCCACAAAGCATCATCCAATCATAAGCTCCAATCCTTTCTATTCGGATTCACCACTTTTTTCAGTATGGATTTGATCTCCCTGTTAGACACTTCAGCTTGTCCACTTTTTTTGCGGATGATATGCTGTGGAAACTCAATGGGTTATACCACATCTCTTCATCAAAGCCTCAAAAATCTTGTTGCAGAAATGTGTTCCTCGATCGCTAATGATAGCTCTAGGCATTCCAAACCTAACAAAAATATTAGATTTAACAAAATCTATAATAGTTTTAGCATCATCAGATATAATAACCTTAGCTTCAACCCATTTCGAAACATAATCCATAGCTAACAAAATGTTGCTCTTACCAAAGGAAGAAGGCAAAGGACCCATAAAGTCTATTCCCCAAACATCAAAAATCTCACATACCAGGATGTTCGTGAGTGGCATTTGATTTCTTGATCCCAAGTTACCTGTTCTTTGACAACGATTGCAAGACTTACAAAACATGTAAGAGTCATAAAATAACTTAGGCCAAAACAGTCCCCCACACACAGATGAATGACAAAAATGTAAAATAGAAGGAATTTCATCATCTGTGACACATCTCCTAACAATATGATTAGAACTAAATTTTCAAAAGTGAGGCTCATCCTAAATGTAATATTTAGCCTCTCACTTGATTTTATCCCTCTCAGCTTTAGATAAATCACTAGGTAAAGACTTAGTTATTAAAAAGTTTACTATATCCGCATACCATGGAATTACCTATTGAATTATGAAGAAATTCTTATTCAGAAATTTTTCATGAAGAACATCAGATACGGTACTCAGAGTGATCCTGCTTAGGTGATCAACCACCAAATTTTTAGCTCATTTCTTGTTGTGAATTTCGAAATTGAATTCTTGAAGTAGTAAAATCCGTCGAATCAATCTTGGGTTGGCTTCTTTCTTATTCACCAAATATTTCAGAGCTGCATGGCCTGAATAGGTGATCACCTTCATCCCCATCAGGTATGACCGAAACTTCTCCAATCTGAAAACGACTGCTAAAAAATCCTTCTCCATTGTAGAATAATATTTCTGGGCATCATTAAGTGTCATGGATGTATAATAGATAACATGAGGTACCTTGTCTACTTTTTGGCCCAGCACGTTTCGAAGTACATAATCCGAAGCATCGCACATCAACTCGAATGGCATGTCCCATTTCGGTGGCTGAATAATCGGTACTGTAGTAAGTCGTTCCTTGAGTTCATCAAACGCATTTTTGCATGGCTCGTCAGAATCAAACTGTTGGCCCATGGAATTTTTTTTGATTAAGCATGATTAGATTAATTTTTGAGGTCTTGCTAGATTAATGTAAGTTGGAATTAATTAGCATGTTAATG
>JAOTAX010124713.1:0-42711 GCA_025629825.1 Erythroxylum guanchezii | reverse complement strand
ACTAAAATTTCGTCTCAATCAGAGATCGTTTGGTCATCGATCAAGACTAGAGCAAATTTTGATATGAACGTTTTCTCTCTTCTGGGAAATTTTCTCTTTCGCAAAAAAAAATCTAATAATCATGAACAATATATGACATGATACAAACTCGTATACAAGGAGGTCTAGAGAGAAAATACTATGCTAGAGAGCTCTAAATCGGATTTTAACCATCGGATGTCAAGAGGTAAGACTCAAGAACAACACATTAATATTTTATCTCGATCAGAGGTCGTTTGGTAATCGATCGAGGCTTGAGTAAATTTCGATATCAACGTTTTCTCTCTTTTGGGCACCTTTCTTTTTGGCACAAAAAAATCTAATAATCATCACCAATATATGACATAATACAAACTCGCATACAAGGAGGTATAGACAGAAAATACTAAGTTAAAGAACTCCAAAGCATATTCAAACCGTATGATGTCAAGAGGCAGGACTTAAGAACAACATACTAATATTTCATCTCGATCAGAGGTCATTTGGTAATCGATTGAGGCTTGAGAAAATTCTTATGTGAACGTTTTCTTTCTTCTAGGCACCTTTCTCTGTGGCAAAAAAAATATCTAATAATTATCACCAATATATGACAAAATAAGAATTCGTATACTCGGAGGGCTAGACAGAAAATGCTAAATTAGGGAGCTCCATATCAGATTCTAACTATCGGATGTCAAGATGCAAGACTTAGAACAACATACTAAAATTTCGGCCCGATCAGAGATCATTTGGTCATTGATCAGGACTAGAGCAAATTTTGATATGAACGTTTTCTCTCTTCTGGGCTCTTTTCTCTTTGGCAAAAAAAATCTAATAATTATCACCAACATATGACATAATACAAACTCGTATACAAGGAGTTGTAGACAGAAAATACGAACTTAGAGAACTCCAAATTAGATTCTAACCATTAGATACCAAGATCCAACACTCAGGAACAACATACTAAAATTTTGTGTCGATCAGAGATCGTTTGGTCATCGATCGAGACTAAAGAAAATTTTGATATGAACGTTTTCTATCTTCTTGAGACTTTTCTCCTTGGCACAAAAAAAAATCTAATAACCATCACCAATATATGACATAATACAAACTCGTATACAACGAGAGCTAGACAAAAAATACTAAGTTAGATAGCTCTAAATCAGATTATAACCGTTGGATTTCAAGATGCAAAACTCAGGAAAAATATACTAAAATTTTGTCCCGATCAGATACCGTTGGTCATCGATCGAGATTAGAGCAAATTTTGATATGAACATTTTCTCTTTTTTGGGAAATTTTCTCCTTGGCACAAAAAATCTAATAACTATCACCAATATATGAAAAAATACGAACTCATATATAAGGAGGGCTAGACCGAAAATGCTAAGTTAGAGAGCTCCAAATCAAATTCTAACCGTTGGATGTCAAGATGTAAGACTCAGGAACAACATACTAAAATTTCGTCCAGATCAAAGATCTTTTGGTTATCGATCGAGACTATAGCAAATTTTGATATGAACGTTTTTACTCTTCTGGAAACTTTTCTTTTTGACACAAAAAATTCTAATAATCATCACCAATATATGACATAATAAAAACTCGTATGCCGGGAGTGCTAGACAGAAAATACTAAGTTGGACAGATCCAAATTAGATTATAACCGATGGATGTCAAGATGCAAGGCTCAAGAACAACATACTAAAATTTTGTCTCAATCAGAAATCATTTAGTCATCGATCGAGACTAGAGAAAATTTTGATATTAGCAGTTTCTCTCTTCAGGCAATTTTCTCTTTGGCACAAAAAAAATCTAAAAATCATCACTAATATATGGCATAATAAAAAATCTCGTATACAAGAATGGCTAAATAGAAAATACTATGTTAGAGAGCTCCAAATCAGATTCTAACCATTGGACGCCAAGATGCAAGACTCAGGAATAACATACTAAAATTTCTTCTCGATCAGAGGTCATTCAGTTATCTATTAAGACTAGACTAAATTTTGATATGAAGCTTTTCACTCTTCTAGGCAATTTTCATTTTGGCAAAAAAAATCTAATAATCATCACCATTATATTACATAATACAAACTCGTATACAAGGAGAGCTAGATAGAAAATACTATTTTAAGGAGCTCTAAATCAGATTCTGTCCGTTGGATGTCAAGACACAAGACTCGAGAAAAATATATTAAAATTTTGTCCCGATCAAAGATCGTTTGGTCATCGATTAAGACTAGAGCAAATTTTGATATGAATCTTTTCTGTCCTCTGGACAATTTTCTCTTTGGCACAAAAAAATTTAATAATCATCACCAATATATGCTAAAATAAGAACTCGTATACAAGGAGGGCTAGACACTAGGGAGCTCCAAATTAGATTCTAACCGTTAGATGTCAAGATGCAAGAATCAGAAATAACATAATAAAATTTCGTCCGGATTAGCAATCGTTTCGTCATCGATAAAGACTAGAGCAAATTTTGATATGAACGTTTTCTCTTTTCTAGGAACTTTTCTCTTTGGCACAAAAAATTTATAATAATCTTCAACAATATATGACATAATACAAACTCGTATACAAGGAGAGCTAGACAGAAAATACTAAGTTAGAGAGCTCTAAATTAGATTCTAACAGTTGGATAACTAGAAGGAAGACTTAGGAACAACATACAAAAATTTCGTCCCAATTAGAGTTCGTTTGATCATCGATCGAGACTAGCGAAAATTTTGATATGAACATTTTCTATCTTCTGGGCACTTTTCTCTTTGACACAAAAAAATTCAATAATCATCTCCAATATATTACAAAATAGAAACTGGTATACAAGGAGATCTAGACAAAAAAAAAACTATGTTAGAGAGCTCCAAATAAGATTCTAACCGTTGGATGTCAAGATGCAAGACTCAGGAACAACACATTAAAATTTCATCCCGATCAGAGATCGTTTGGTCATCGATCAACACTAGTGAAAATTTTGATATGAATGTTTTCTCATTTTTGGGCAATTTTCTCTTTGGCATAAAAAAATCTTATAATCATCACCAGTATATGTCATAATACGAACTAGTATACAAGGAGGGCTAGACAGAATACAAACTAGCATACAAGGAGAGCTAGACAGAAAATACTATGTTAGATAGCTCCAAATAACATTCTAACAGTTAGATGTCAAGATACAAGACTCAGGAACGACATACTAAAATTTTGTCCCGATCAGAGATCGTTTGGTTATCGATCGATACTAGAGCAAATTTTGATATGAATGTTTTCTCCCTTTTGAGCACTTTTTTTTTTGCACAAAAAATCTAACAATCATCACCAATATGTGACATAATACAAACTCGTATACAAGGGTGCTGGATAGAAAATACTATGTTAGAGAGCTCCAAATCAGATCTAACCGTTAGATATCAAGTGGCAAGACTCAAGAACAACATACTAATATTTCATCACAATCAGAGGTCGTTTGGTAATCGATCGACGCTTGAGCAAATTTTGATATGAATATTTTCTATTTTATGGACACCTTTTTTTTGGCACCAAAATATCTAATAATCATCACCAATATATGAGAAAATAAGAACTTGTATATGAGGAGGGCTAGACAAAAATACTATGTTATAGAGCTCCAAATCAGATTCTAATCGTCGGATGTCAAGATGCAAGACTCATAAACAACATACTGAAATTTCGTCCCGATCAGAGATCGTTTGGTCATCGATCGAGACTAGAGCAAATTTTGATATGAACTTTTTCTCTGTTCTGGCTACTTTTCTTTTTGGCGAAAAAAAATCTAATAATCATCAACAACATATAACAAAATACAAACTCGTATACAAGGAGAGCTAGACAGAAAATACTATGTTAGAGAACTCAAAATCAGATTCTAACCGTTAGATGTCAAGATGCAAGACTCAGAAACAACATTCTAAAATTTCTTCCCAATCAGAGGACGTTCGATGAAATCAAGACTAGAGCAAAATTTTTATATGAACGTTTTCTCTCTTCTAGGCAATTTTCTTTTTGGCACAAAAAAATCTAATAATCATCACCAATATATGACATATCACAAACTCTTATACAAAGAGGGTTAGACAGAAAATACTATGTTAGAGAGCCCAAAATCAGGTTCTAACCGTTGGATGTCAACATGCAAGACTCAGGAACAACACACTAAAATTTCGCACCTATCAGAGATCGTTCTGTCATTGATCGTTCTGTCATCGATCGAGACTATAGCAAATTTTGATATGAACGTTTTCTCTCTTCTGGGCACTTTTCTCTTTGGCAAAAAAAACTAATAATCATCACCAACATATAACATAATACAAACTCGTATACAAGGAGGGCTAGGAAGAAAATAGCATGTTAGAGAGCTCCAAATCAGATTATAACCGTTGGATGTCAAGATGCAAGACTCAGGAACAACATACTAAAATTTCTTCTCCATCAGAGATCGTTCAATCATCGATCGAGACTATAGCAAATTTTGATATGAATGTTTTATCTCTTTTGGGAACTTTTCTCATTGGCCCAAAAAATTCTAATAAACATCACCAATATATGACATAATACAAACTCGTATACAAGGAGGGCTATACAGAAAATACTAAGTTAGAGAGTTCGAAATTAGATTTTAACCGTTGGATACCAAGATGCAATCCTTAAGAATAACATACTAAAATTTTGTCCCGATCAGAGATCATTTGGTCATCGATCGAGACTACAAAAAATTTTGATTTGAAAGTTTTCTATCTTGTTGGCACTTTTCTCTTTGGCACAAAAAAATCAAATAATCTTCACCAATATATGACATAATACAAACTCGTATAAAAGGAGGGCTAGACAGAAAATGCTAAGTTAGAGAGCTCTAAATCAGATTCTAACTGTAGTCTGTCAAGATGGAAGATTCAGGAACAATATACTAAAATTTTGTCCTGATCAGAGATCATTTGGTTATCGATCGAGATTAGACCAAATTTTGATCTGAGCGTTTTCTCTCTTCTGGGTACTTTTCTATTTGGCAAAAAAAAATTCTAATAATCATCAATAACATATAACATAATACAAACTCGTATACAAGGAGAGCTAGACAGAAAATACTATGTTAGAGAGTTCCAAATCAGATTCCAACCATTGGATGTCAAGATGTAAGACTAAAAAATAACATATTAAAATTTCTTCCCGATCAGAGGACGTTCGATGAAATCGAGACTAAGGCAAATTTTTATATGAATGTTTTCTCTCTTTTGGGCAATTTTCTTTTTGGGACAAAAAATCTAATAATAATCACCAATATATGACATAATACAAACTCTTATACAAAGAGGGCTAGACAGAAAATATTATGTTAGAGAGCCCCAAATCAGATTCTAACCGTTGGATTTCAAGATACAAGACTCAGGAACAACACACTAAAATTTCGTACCCATCAGAGATCTTTCGGTTGTCGATCGAGACTATAGTAAATTTTGATATGGACGTTTTCTCTCTTCTGGAAACTTTTCCCTTTGGCAAAAAAAAACTAATTATCATCACCAACATATAACATAATACAAACTCGTATACAAAGAGGGCTAGGAAGAAAATAGCATGTTAGAGAGCTCCAAATCAGATTCTAACCGTTGGATGTCAAGATGCAAGACTCAGGAACAACATACTAAAATTTCTTCCCCATCAGAGATCATTCAGTCATCGATCGAGACTATAGCAAACTTTGATATGAATGTTTTCTCTCTTTTGGGCACTTTTCTCATTGGCCTAAAAAACTATAATAATCATCACCAATATATGACATAATACAAACTTGTATACAAGGAGGGATATACAGAAAATATTAAATTAGAGAGTTCCAAATTAGATTGTAACCGTTGGATACCAAGATGCGAGCCTCAAGAAGATCATACTAAAATTTTGTCCCGATCAGAGATCATTTGGTCATCGATCGAGACTACAGAAAATTTTGATATGAAAGTTTTGCATCTTGTTGGAACTTCTCTTTGGCACAAAAAAATCAAATAATCGTCACCAATATATGACATAATACAAATTCGTATACAAGGAGGGCTAGACAGAAAATGCTAAGGTAGAGAGCTCTAAATCAGATTCTAACCGTTGTCTGTTAAGATGGAAGATTCAGGAATAATATACTAAAATTTTGTCCCGATTAGAGATCATTTGGTCATCAATCGAGATTAGACCAAATTTTGCTAATAATCATCAATGACATATAATATAATACAAACTCGTATATAAGGAGGGCTAGACAAAATATACTATGTTAGAGAGTTCCAAATCAGATTCTAACAATTGGATGTCAAGATGCAAGACTCAGAAACAACATACTAAAATTTCTATCCGATCAGAGGTCGTTCGATGAAATTGAGACTAGAGCCAATTTTTATAATTACGTTTTCTCTATTTTGGGCAATTATCTCTTTAGCGCAAAAAAATCTAATAATCATCACCAATATATGACAAAATATGAACTCGTATATAAGGAGAGCTATACAAAAAAATCTATGTTAGAGAGCTCCAAATTAGATTATAACCGTTGGATGTCAAGATAAAAGACTCAGGAACAAAATACTAAAATTTCGTCCCGACCAAAAATTGTTTGGTCATCGATCGAGACTAGAGCAAATTTGGATATTAACATTTTCTCTCTTCTAGGCACTTTTTTCTTTGACACAAAACAATCTAATAATTATCACCAATATATGACATAATACAAACTCATATACAAGGAGGGCTAGATAGAAAATACTATGCTAGAGAGCTCTAAATCAGATTCTAACTGTTACATGTCAAGAGGCAGGACTTAGGAACAACATACTAAAATTTCGTCCCGATTAGAGATCGTTTGGTCATCGATCGAGACTTAAGTAAATTTTGATATGAACGTTTTCTCTCTTCTGAGCACCGTTCTCTTTGACCTAAAAAAATTTAATAATCATCACCAATATATGACATAATACAAACTCGTATACAAGGAGGGCTGGAAAGAAAATACTAAGGTAAAGAGCTCCAAATCAGATTCTAACCGTTAGATATCAAGATACAAAACTCAGGAATAACAAACTAAAATTTCTTTCCGATTATATATCGTTTGGCCATCGATCAAGATTAGAGCAAATTTTGATATGAGCGTTTTCTGTCTTATGGGCACATTTCTCTTTGGCACAAAAAAATCTAATAATCATCACCAATATATGACATAATACAAACTCGTGTACAAGGAGGCTAGAAAGAAAATACTACGCCAGAGAGCTCCAAGTTAGATTCTAACTGTCGGATGTCAAGAGGCAAAACCAAGAACAACATACTAATATTTCATCTCATTTAGAGGTCGTTTAGTAATCGATCGAGGCTTGAGCAAATTTTCATATGAACGTTCTCTCTCTTTTGGGCACCTTTCTCTTTGACACAAAAAAATCTAATAATCGTAACTAATATATGACATAATAAAAACTTATATACGAATAAGGCTAGACAAAAAATACTAAGTTAGAGAGCTCTAAATCAGTTTCTAACCGTTGGATTTCAAGATGCAAGACACATGAACAACATACTAAAATTTTGTTTCAATCAGGGAGCAGTTGGTTATCGATTGACATTGGAGCAAATTTTGATGTAAACGTTTTCTCTCTTCTAGGCACTTTTCTCTTTAGCACAAAAAAATCAAATAATAATCACAATATATGATAGACAAACTCATATACAAGAAGGGCTAGGTAAAAATACTAAGTTAGAGAGCTCTAAATCAGATTCTAACTGTTAGATATCAAGATACAAGACTCATGAACAACATACTAAAATTTCGTCCCGATTAGAGATCGTTTGATCTTCAATTGAGACTAGAGTGAATTTTGATATGAACGTTTTATCTCTTCTGGGCACTTTTCTGTTTGCCACAAAAAAAAATTTAATAATCATCACCAATATATTACATAATACAAACTCGCATATAAGTAGGATTAGACAAAAAATACTAAGTTGAAGAGCTCCAAATCAGATTCTAACCGTTGATGTTAAGATGCAAAACTCAGGAACATCATATTAAAATTTTTTACCGATTGGAGATTGTTTGGCAATCAATTAAGACTAGAGCAAATTTTGATATGAGTGTTTTCTCTCTTCTGGGCAGTTTTCTCTTTGGCAAAAAAAAAATCTAATAATTATCTCCAATATATGGCACAATACAAACTCATATACAAGGAAGACTAGACAGAAAATATTATGTTAGGGAGCTCCAAATAAGATTCTAACCGTTGTATGTCAAGAGGCAACACTCAGGAACATCATACTAAAATTTAGTCCCAATCAGAGATCGTTTAGTGGTCGATCAAGACATGAGTAAATTTTGATATGAACGTTTTCTCTCTTCTAGGCATCGTTCTCTTTAACCCAAAAAAAAATCTAATAATCATCACCAACATATGACATAATACAAATTCGTATACAAGGAGAGCTAGGTAGAAAATACTAAGTTAAAGAGCTCCAAATCTGATTCTAACTGTTAGATGTTAAGATGCAAAGCTTAGGAAGAACATACTAAAATTTCTTCCCGATTAGAGATCGTTTGGCCATCGATCAAAAATAGAGCAAATTTTGATATGAGCATTTTCTCTCTTCTGGGCAATTTTCTCTTTAGCACAAAAAAATCTAATAATCATCACCAATATATAACATAATACAAATTCGTGTACAAGGAGGCTAGAAAGAAAATACTAAGTTAAACAGCTCCAAATCAAATTCTAACCATCAGAAATCAAGATGCAAGCCTCAGGAACATCTTATTAAAATTTCGTCTCGATTAGAGATCGTTTGGTCATCGACCGAGGAAAGAGCAAATTTTGATACGAACGTTTTCTCTCTTCTGGCACTTTTCTCTTTGGCACAAAAAAATCTAAAATTCATCACCAATATATGACATAATACAAACTCGTATACAAGGAGGGATAAGCAGAAAATACTTTGTTAGAGAGCTCCAAATCAGATTCTAACCGTTGGATACCAAGATGCAAGACTCAGGAACAACATACTAAAATTTCTTCCTGATTAGAGATCGTTTGGTCATTGATCGAGACAAGAGCAAATTTTGATATCAACGTTTTCCCTCTTCTGGGAAGTTTTCTCTTTGTCACAAAAAAATTTAATAATCATCACCAATATATGAGATAATGCAAACTCATATACAAGGAGGACTCGACAAAAAAACTTGGTTAGAGGGGTCCAAATTAGATTCTAACTGATGGATATCAAGATGTAAGACTCAGGAACAACATACTAAAATTTCGTCCTGATCAAAAATCGTTTGGTCATCAATTGAGACTAGAGCAAATTTTGATATGAACGTTTTCTCCCACCTGGGCTATTTTGTCTTTGGCACAAAAAAATCTAATAATCATCACCAATATATAACATAATACAAACTCGTATATAAGTATGGTTAGACAGAAAATACTAAATTAGTCTCGATCAGAGATCGTTTGGTAATCGAACGATACTAGAGCAAATTTTGATATGAAAGTTTTCTCTATTCTGGGCAATTTTCTCTTTATCTCAAAAAAATCTAATAATCATCACCAATATATGACAAAATATGAACTCGTATACAAGGAGGGCTAGACAGAAAATTTTAAGTTAGAGAGCTCTAAATCAGATTCGAACCGTTAGATGTCAAGATGCAGGACTTAGGAACAACGTACTAAAATTTGGTCCCAGTCAGAGATCGTTTGGTCATCGATCGAGACTACAGCAAATTTTGATATGAACGTTTTCTTTCTTATAGGTACTTTTCTCTTTGGCACAAAAAAATCTAATAATCATCACCAATATATGACATAATACAAACTCGTATAGAATGAGTGCTACATAAAAAAATATTAAGTTAGAGAGCTCAAAATCCGATTCTAACTAATGGATGCCAAGATGCAAGATTCATGAACAACATACTAAAATTTCGTCCAGATCAGAGATCGTTTGGGCATCGATCGAGACTGCAGCAAATTTTCATATGAAAGTTTTCTCTCTTCTGGGCAATTTTCTCTTTGGCACAAAAAATCTAATAAATATCGCGAATATATGACAAAATACGAACTCGTATACCAGGAAGGCTAGACAGAAAATGCTAAGTTAGAGAGCTCCAAATCAGATTCTAACCGTTGGATATCAAGATCCAAGATTCATGAGCAACATAGAAAAAGTTCACCCCGATCAAAGATCATTTGGTCATCGATTGAGACTAGAGTAAATTTTAATATGAACTCAAAATCCGATTCTAACTAATGGATGCCAAGATGCAAGATTCATGAACAACATACTAAAATTTCGTCCAGATCAGAGATCGTTTGGGCATCGATCGAGACTGCAGCAAATTTTCATATAAAAGATTTCTCTCTTCTGGGCAATTTTCTCTTTGGCAATAAAATCTAATAAATATCGCGAATATATGACAAAATACGAACTCGTATACCAGGAATGCTACATAGAAAATACTAAGTTAGAGAGCTCCAAATCAAATTCTAACCGTTGGATGTCAAGATCCAAGATTCATGAGCAACATAAAAAAAGTTCACCCCTATCAAAGATCATTTGGTCATCGATTGAGACTAGAGTAAATTTTAATATGAATGTTTTCTCTCTTTTGAGCAAATTTCTCTTTGGCACAAAAAAATTTAATAATCATCACCAATATATGACAAAATACGAACTCCTATGCAAGGAAGGCTAGACAGAAAATATTAAGTTAAAGAGCTCCAAATCAGATTCTAACCATTGGATGTCAAAATGTAAGACTCAAGAACAACATACTAAAATTTCGTCCCGATCAGAGATCGTTTGGTCATCGACCGAGACTAGAGCAAATTTTGATAAGACCGTTTTCTCTATTCTGGGCACTTTTCTCTTTGATACAAAAGTTTTTTATAATCATCACTAATATATAACATAATATAAGCTCGTATACAAGTAGGGATAGACAGAAAATACTAATATTAAAATTTCGTCTCGATCAGAGATCGTTTGGTCATCGATCGAGACTAGATAAAATTTCATATGAACGTTTTCTCTCTTCTAGGCATTTCTCTCTTTGACACCAAAAATTCTAATAATCTGCACCAATATATGACGTAATATAAACTCGTATACAAACTAGGGCTAGACAGAAAATACTAAGTTAAAGAGCTCCTAATAAGATTCTAACCGTTGGATGTCAAGATGCAAGACTTAGGAACAACATATTAAACTTTCGCCCCAATCGGAGATCGTTTGATCATCGATCGAGACTAGATCAAATTTTGATATGAACATTTTTTCTCTTCTGGAGACTTTTCTCTTTGACACAAAAAAATCTGATAATCATCACAAATATGTGCCGTATTACAAACTCGTATACAAGTAGGGCTATACAAAAAATATTATGTTTGCGAGCCCCAAATCAGATTCTAACCGTTGGATGTCAAGATGCAAGACTCAGGAACAACATACCAAAATTTTGTCTCGATTAGAGATCGTTTGGTCATCGATCTAGACTAGAGCAAATTCTAATATGAACGTTTTCCCTCTTCTGAACAATTTTCACTTTGTCACAAAAAATCTAATAATCCTCACAAATATATGATATAATATAAACTCGTATACAAGGAGGGCTAGATAGAGATCGTTCGGTAATCGATTGAGGCTTGAGCAAATTTTGATATGAACGTTTTCTCTTTTGTAGCCACCTTTCTCTTTGGCACAAAAAAATCTTATAATCATCACTAATACGTGACGTAATACAAACTCGTATATAAATAGGGCTAGAAAGAAAATACTAGGTTAGAGAGCTCTAAATCTGATTCTAATTATTGGGTGTCAAGATACAAGACTCAGGAACAACATACTAAAATTTCGTCCTGATCAGAGATCGTTTGGTTATCGATTGAAACTAGAGCAAATTTTGATATGAACGTTTTCTCTCTTCTGGGCACTTTTCTCTATGGCACAAAAAAATCTAATAATGATCACCAATATATGACATAATACAAATTCGCATACAAGGAGGGCTAGACAGAAAATACTAAGTTAAAGAGCTCCAAATCAGACTCTAACCGTTGGATGTCAAGATGTAAGTCTCAGGAACAACATAATAAAATTTCAGACCGATAGAATATCGTTTGGTCATCGATCGAGACTAAAACAAATATTGATATGAATGTTTTCTCTTTTCTGGACACTTTTCTCTTTGGCACAAAAAAAATCTAATAATCATCACCAATATAAAACATAATACAAACTTATATACAAGTAGAGCTAGACATAAAATACTAAATTAGAGAGCTCTAAATCAGATCCTAATTGTTGGATGTCAAGATTCAAGACTCAGGAACAACATGCTTAAATTTTGTCCCAATCAGAAATCGTTTGGTCATCGATCGAGACTGGAGCAAATTTTGATATGAACGTTTTATTTCTTTTGGGTACTTTTCTGTTTGGCACAAAAAAATCTAATAATCATCACTAATATATGACATAATGCAAACTCATATACAAATATGGCTACACTGAAAATACTAAGTTAGAAAGCCCCAAATCAGATTCTAACTGTTGGATGTCAAAATGCAAGACTCAGGAACAACATATTAAAATTTCGACCCGATTAGAGATCGTTTGGTCATCGATCAAGATTATAGTAAATTTTGATATGAATGTGTTTTCTCTCTTCTGGGCACTTTTCTCTTTGGCACAAAAAAATCTAGTAATTATCACCAATATATGACAAAATACAAACTCCTATACAAGGAGGGTTAGACAGAAAAAACTATGTTAGAGAGCTCCAAAACATATTCTAACCGTTGGATGTCAAGATACAAGACTCAGGATCAACATACTAAAATTTCATCCCGATCATAATACACTCTCTTCTAGGCACCTTTCTATTTGGCACAAAAAAAACTTAATAATCATCACCAATATATGACATAACCCAAACTCGTATAAAAATATAGCTAGACAGAAAATGCTAAGTTAAAGAGCTCCAAATCAGATTCTAACGGTTGGATGTCAAGATACAAGACTCATGAACAACATACTAAAAGTTTATCCCAATCAGAGATCGTTTGGTCGTCGATCGAGACTAGAGCAAATTTTGATATAAACGTTTTCTTTCTTCTGGGCACTTTTCTCTTTGGCACAAAAAAATCTAATCATAATCACCAATGTATGACATAATTCAAACTTCAATACAAGAAGTGATAGACAGAAAATACTGAGTTAGAGGGCCCCCAATCAGATTCTAACCATCGGATGTCAAGATGCAAGACTCACGAACAACACACTAAAATTTTATCCCGATCAGAGATCGTTTGGTCATCGATCGAGATTTGACTAAATTTTGATATGGATTTTTACTCTCTTCTGGGCACCTTTCTATTTGACACAAAAAAATCTAATAATTATAACCAATATATTACATAATTCAAATTCTTACACAAGAAGGGCTAGATAGAAAATACTAAGTTAGGGAGCTCCAAATCAGATTCTAACCGTTGGATGTCAAGATGCATAACTCAAGAACAACATATTAAAATTTCGACGCGATTAGAGATCGTTTGGTCATCGATCGAGACGAGAGCCAGGTAGAAAATACTAAGTTAAAGAGCTCCAAATCTGATTCTAACTGTTAGATGTTAAGATGCAAAGCTTAGGAAGAACATACTAAAATTTCTTCCCGATTAGAGATCGTTTAGCTATCGATCAAGAATAAAGCAAATTTTGATATGAACGTTTTCTCTATTCTGGGCACTTTTCTCTTTGGCACAAAAAAATCTAATAATCATCACAAATATATGACATCATACAAACTCTTTTACAAGGAGGGCTAGACATAAAATACTATGTTTGACATCTCTAAATCAGATTCTAACCGTTGGATGTCAAGATACAATACTAAAGAACAACATACTAAAATTTTGTTTCGATCATAGATCATTTGGTCATCGATTGAGACTATAGCAAATTTTGATATGAATGTTTTCTCTCTTCTAGGCACTTTTCTCTTCAACCCAAAAAAATCTAATAATCATCACAATATGTGACATAATACAAACTCGTATACAAGGAGAGCCAAACAGAAAATACTATGTTAGAGAGCTCCAAATAAGATTCTGACAGTTAGATGTCAAGAATTAAGACTCATGAACAACATACTAAAATTTCGTCTCGATCAGAAGTCGTTTGGCCATCGATCGAGACTAGAGCAAATTTTGATATAAACATTTTCTCTCTTCTGGGCACCTTTTTGTTTGGCACAAAAAAACCTAATAATTATCACCAATATATGACATAATACAAACTCTTATAGAAGAAGGCCTAGATAGAAAATATTACGTTAGAGAGCTCCAAATCAGATTCTAACCGTTGGATGTCAAGATGTAAGACTCAGGAACAACATACTAAAATTTCGTACCGATCAGAGATCGTTTGGTCGTTGATCGAGATTAGAGCAAATTTTTATATGAACTTTTTCTCTCTTCTGGGCAATTTTCTCTTCTGGAAATTTTCTTTTTGCACAAAAAAATATAATAATTATCACCAATACATGACATAAAACAAACTCGTATACAAGGAAAGCTAGACAAAAAAATACTATATTAGAGAGTTCCAAATCAAATTCTAACCTTTGGATGTCAAGATGCAAGATTCAGGAATAACATACTAAAATTTCGTCACGATTACAGATCGTTTGGTCGTTGATGGAGACTAGAGCAAATTTTTATATGAACTTTTTCTCTCTTCTGGGCACTTTTTTCTTTGGTAATAAAAAATCTAATAATCATCACCAATATATGACATAATACAAACTCGTATACAAGGCGGGCTAGACAGAAAAATACCAAGTTAGAGAGCTCTAAATTAGATTCTAACAGTTGGATGTCAATATGCAAGACTTAGGACTCGCATACTAAAATTTCGTCCTGATCAGATATTATTTGGTCATCGTTCGAGACTAGAGCAAATTTTGATATGAGCATTTTCCCTCTTCTGAGCACTTTTCTCTTTGGCACAAAAAGATCTAATAATCATCACAAATATATGACATAATACAAACTCGTATACAAGCAGGGCTAGACAAAAAATACTATGTTAGAGAGCTCCAAATCAGGTTCTAACCGTTGGATGTCAAGATGTAAGACCCAAGAACAACATACTAAAATTTCATCCTGATCAGACATCGTTTGGTGATCGATTAAGAATATAGACAATTTTGATATGAACGTTTTCGCTCTTCTGGGCAATTTTCTCTTTGACAGAAAAAAATCTAATAATTAGCACTAATATATGATATAATACAAACTCGTATACAAGAAAAACTAGATAGAAAACACTATGCTATAAAGTTGAAATTAGATTCTAACCATTGGATGTCAAGAGGCAAGACTCAATAACAAGATACTAATATTTCATCACGATCAGAGGTTGTTTGGTAATCGATCGAGGCTTGAGCAAATTTTGATATGAACGTTTTCTCTCTTCTGGGCACCTTTCTCTTTGGCACAAAAAAATCTAATAATCATTACCAATATATGACGTAATACAAACTCGTATACAAATATGGCTAGACAAAAAATACTATGTTAGAGAGCTCCAAATTATTCTAACTGTTGGATGTCAAGATGTAAGACTTAGGAAAAACATACTAAAATTTTGTCACGATCATAGATCGTTTGGTCATCGATCAAGGCTAGGGCAAATTTTGATATGAACTCTCTTTTCTGGGAAATTTTTTCTTTGACACAAATAAATCTAATAATGATCACGAATATATGACATAAAATAAACTCATATACAAGGAAGGCTAGACAAAAAAAATACTATGTTAGAGAGTTCCAAATCAGATTCTAACCCTTGGATGTGAAGATGCAAGACTTAGGGACAACATATTAAAATTTTGTCACGATCAGAGATCTTTTGGTCATTGATCGAGACTAGAGTAAATTTTGATATAAACGTTTTCTCTCTTCTAGGCACTTTTCTCTTTGGTAATAAAAAATCTAATAATGAACACTAATATTTGACATAATATAAACTCGTATACAAGGTGGGCTAGACAAAAAAAATACTAAGTTAGAGAGCTCTAAATTATATTCTAACCATTGGATATCAAGATGCAAGACTCAGGAACAATATAATAAAATTTCGTCCCAATCAGAAATTGTTTGGTCATCGTTCGAGACTACAACAAATTTTGATATTAATGTTTTCTCTCTTCTGGGCACTTTTCTCCATGGCACAAAAAGATCTAATAATCATTACGAATATATGACATAATACAAACTCGTATACAAGGAGGTGTAGCCAGAAAATATTATGTTAGAGAGCTACAAATTAGGCTCTAACCGTTGGATGTCAATACGTAAGACTCAGGAACAACAAACTAAAAACTAACAATCATCACCAAAAAATACTAATAATCATCACCAATATATGACATATTACAAACTCCTACACAAGGAGGGCTAGAAAAAATACTATGTTAGAGAGATTCAAATCAGATTCTAATCGTTGGACGTCAAGATGTAAGACTCAGGATTAATAATATACTAAAATTTCGTCCCGATTATAGATCGTGTGGTCATCGATCATGACTAGAGCAAATTTTGATGTGAACGTTTTCTCTCTTCTAGGCAATTTCCCCTTTGGCACAAATAAATCCAATAATCATCACGAATATATGATATAATACAAACTAGTATACAAGGAGGGCTAGACGGAAAATACTATGTTCAGGAGCACTAAATCAGATTCTAACCGTCGGATGTCAAGAGGTAAGACTTAAGAACAACATACTAATATTTCATCTCAATCAGAAGTCGTTTGGTAATCGATCGAGGCTTGAGCAAATTTTGATATGAATGTTTTCTCTCTTCTGGCACCTTTCTCTTTGGCACAAAAAAATCAAATAATCTTCATAAATATATGATGTAATACAAACTCATACATAAATAGGGCTATACAGAAAATACTATATTAGGGAGCTCCAAATTAGATTCTAATCGTTGGATGTCAAGATGCAAGACTCAAGAACAATAAACTAAAATTTTGTCCCGATCAGAGATCAATTGGTCATCAATCGAGACTAGAGCAAATTTTGATCTAAATATTTTCTCTCTTTTGGGCAATTTTTTCTTTGGCATAAAAAAATCTAATCATCATCAATGTTTGACATAATACAAATTCGTATACAAGGAAAGCTAAACAAAAACACACTATGTTAGAGAGTTACAAATTAGATTCTCACCATTGGATGTCAAGATACAAAACTCAAGAACAACATGCCAAAATTTTATCACGATCAGAGATCGTTTGGTCATTGATCGAGACTAGAGCAAATTTTGATATGAACCTTTTCTCTCTTCTTGGCGCTTTTCTTTTTGGTAATAAAAAACCTAATAACCATCACCAATATATGACATAATACAAACTCGTATACAAGGAGGGCTAGACAGAAAATGCTATGCTAGAGAGCTCCAAATTAGATTCTAACCGTTGGATGTCAGGATGTAAGACTCAGGAACAACATACTAAAATTTCATCCCGATCAGAGATTGTTTAGTCATCGATCGAGAATAGAGTAAATTTTGATATGAAAGTTTTCTCTATTCTTGGCACTTTTCTCTTTGGTGCAAAAAAATCTAATAATCATCACGAACATATGACATAATACAAACTCGTATGCAAGGAACGCTAGACAGAAAAAACTATGTTAGAGAGCTCCAAATCAGATTATAACTGTTGAATGTCTCGATGAAATACTCAGGAACAACACACTAAAATTTCGTCACGATCATAGATCCTTTGGTCATAGATCGAGACTAAAGCAAATTTCGCATATAAACGTTTTCTCTCTTCAAGGCACTTTTCGCCTTTGCACAAAAA
The DNA here is from genome assembly GCA_025629825.1 of Erythroxylum guanchezii. NCBI lineage: Eukaryota > Viridiplantae > Streptophyta > Magnoliopsida > Malpighiales > Erythroxylaceae > Erythroxylum > Erythroxylum guanchezii. The sequence goes on along the minus strand of JAOTAX010124713.1, from coordinate 24,765 downwards.
AATTTAATAATTATCACGAATATATGACATGATATAAACTCGTATACAAGAAGGGCTAGACAAAAAATACTATGTTAAAGAGCTGCAAATCAGATTCTAACCGTTGGATGTCAAGATGTAAGACTTAGGAACAACATAATAAAATTTTGTCCCGATCAGAGATTGTTTGGTCATCGATCATGACTAAAACAAATTTTGATATGAATATTTTCTTTCTTCTGGGCACTTCTCTCTTTGGCACAAAAAAATCTAATGATCATCACGAATATATGACATAATACAAACTTATATACATGGAGGGCTAGGCAGAAAATACTATGCTAGAGAGCCCCAAATCAGAATCTAATCGTTGGATGTCAAGATGTAAGAGTCAGGAATAACATACTAAAATTTCGTCACCAATATATGACATAAAGCAAACTCATATATAAGACGGGATAGATAGAAAATACTAAGTTACAGAGTTCCAAATTCGATTATAATCATTGGATGTCAAGATGCAAGACTTAAGAACAACATTCTAAAATTTCATCCCGATCAGAAATCGTTTGGTCATCGATCGAGACTAGAGTAAATTTTGATGTGAACGTTTTCCCTCTACTGGGCACTTTTCTCTTTGGCACAAAAAAATCTATTAATCATCACCAATATCTGGCATAATACGAAGTTGTATACAAGCAGGGCTAGGCAGAAAATACTATGTTAAGGACCTCCAAATCAGATTCTAACTGTTAGATGTCAAGATGCAAGACTCAGGAACAGCATACTAAAATTTCGTCCCGATCAGAAATCGTTTGATCATCGATTGAGACTAGAGCAAATTTTGAAATAAACGTTTTCTCTCTTCTGGGCACTATTCTATTTGGCACAAAAAAACTTAATAATCATCACCAATATATGAGATAATACAAACTCGTATACAAATATGGCTAGATAGAAAATACTAGGTTAGAGAGCCCCAAATCAGATTCTAACCGTTGGATGTCAAGATACAAGACTTAGGAACAATATACTAAAATTTCATCCTGAGCAGAGATTGGTCGGTCATCGATCGAGGCTAAAGGAAATTTTGATATAAACTTTTTCTCTCTTCTAGGCACCTTTCTTTTTGGCACAAAAAAATCTAATAATCATCATCAATATATGACATAATACAAACTCATATACAAGGAAGGCTAGACAGAAAATACCATGTTAGAGGGTTACAAGCCAGATTCTAACCGTTGGATGTCAAAATGCAAGACTCAGGAACAAAATACTAAAATTTCGTCCCGATCAGAGATCGTTTGGTCATTGATATAGACTAGAGCAAATTTTGATATGAACGTTTTCTCTCTTTTAGGCACTTTTCTCTTTGGTAATAAAAAATCTAATAATCATCTCCAATATATGACATTATACAAACTCGTATACAAGGCGGGCTAGACAAAATATACTAAGTTAGGGAGCTCTAATTTAGATTCTAACCATTGATGTCAAGATGCAAGACTCAGGAACAACATACTAAAATTTCGTCCCGATCAGGGATTGTTTGGTCATCGTTCGAGAATAAAGCAAATTTTGATGTGAACGTTATCTCTATTCTGGGCACTTTTCTCCTTGGCAAAAAAAAATCTAATAATCATCACAAATATATAACATAATACAAACTCGTATACAAGGAGAGCTAGACAGAAAATACTATGTTAGGGACCTCCAAATCAGGTTCTAATCGTTGGATGTCAAGATGTAAGACTTAAGAACAACTTACTAAAATTTTGTCCCGATTATAGATCGTTTGGTAATCGATCGAGATTAGAGCAAATATTGACATGAATGTTTTCTCCCTTCTGGGCACTTTTCTCTTTATCACAAAAAAAGTCTAACAATCATCATCAATGTATGACATAATACAAATTCATATACAACGAGAGCTAGGTAGAAAATACTATGTTAGGGAGCTCCAAATCAGATTCTAACCGTTGGATGTCAAGATGCAAGACTCATAAATAACATACTTAAATTTCGTCTCGATCAGAGATTGTTTAGTAATTGATCAAGATTAGAGAAAATATTGATATGAATGTTTTCTCCCTTCTGGGCACTTTTCTCTTTGGCACAAAAAATGTCTAACAATCATCATCAATGTATGACATAATACAAATTCATATACAAGGAGCGCTAGGCAGAAAATACTATGTTAGATTGCTCCAAATCAGATTCTAACTGTTGGATGTCAAGATGTAAGACTCAGGAACAACATACTAAAATTTCATCCCAATCAGATATCGTTTGGTCATCGTTCGAGGCTAGAGCAAATTTTGCTATGAACGTTTTCTCTTTTCTGGGCACCTTTTTATTAGGCAAAAAAAAATCTAATAATCATCACAAATATATGACATAATACAAACTTGTATACAAGTAAACATAGACAGAAAATATTAATTTAGAGAGCTCCAAATCAGATTCTAACCGTTGAATGTCAAGATATAAGACTCAGGAACAACATACTAAAATTTCATCCGAATCAGAGATCGTTTGGTCATCGATCAAGACTAGAGAAAATTTGATCTGAACATTTTCTATCTTTTGGGCACTTTTCTCTTTGGCACAAAAAAAATCTAATGATTATGACGAATATATGACATAATACAAACTTGTATACAAGGAAGGCTAGACAGAAAATACTATGCTAAAGAGCTCCAAATTAGATTTTAACCGTTAGATGTCAAGATGCAAGACTCAGAACAATAAACTAAAGTTTCGTTGCGATCAGAGACCGTTTGATCATTGACCGAGACTACAACAAATTTTGACATGAACGTTTTCTCTCTTCTGGCCACTTTTCTCCTTGGCACTAAAAGATCTAATAATCATCACGAATATATGACATAATACAAACTTGTATACAAAGAGGGCTAGACAAAAAATTCTATGTTAGAGAGCTCTAAATCAGATTCTAACCGTTGGATGTCATGATATAAGACTCAGGAACATCATACTAAAATTTCGTTGCGATCAGAGATCGTTTGGTCTTCGATCAACACTAGAGCAAATTTTGATATAAACATTTTCTGTATTCTGGGAAATTTTCTCTTGGCACAAATAAATTTAATAACCATCACGAATATATGACATAATCCAAACTTATCTACAAGGAGGGCTAGACAGAAAATACCATGTTAGGGAGCTCAAAATCAGATTCTATACATCGGATGTCAAGAGGTAAGACTTAAGAACAACATACTAATATTTCATCTCGATCAGAAGTCGTTTGATAATCATTCGAGGCTTGATCAAATTTTGATATGAACGTTTTCTCACTTCTAGGAACCTTTCTCTTTAGCACAAAAAAATCATATAATCTTTATCAATATAGGATGTAATACAAACTCGTATATAAATAAGGCTATACAGAAGATACTAAGTTAGAGATCTCAAAATCAGATTATAACCACTAGATGTCAAGATGCAAGACTCAGGAACAACAAACTAAAATTTCGTCCCGATCAGAGATCGTTTGGTCATTAATCGAGACTATAGCAAATTTTGATCTAAATGTTTTCTCTTTTCTGGGCAATTTTCTCTTTGGCACAAAAAAATATAATAATCATCACTAATACATGAAATAAAACAAACTCGTATACAAGGAAGGCTAGACAAAAAAAAACTATATTATAGAGTTCCAAACCAAATTCTAACCGTTGGATGTCAAGATACAAGACTCAGGAACAACATACTAAAATTTTGTCGCGATCACAGATAGTTTGGTGATTGATCCAGAATAGAGCAAATTTTGATATGAACGTTTTCTCTCTTCTGGGCACTTTTCTCTTTGGTAATAAAAAATCTAATAATCATCACCAATATATGACATTATACAAACTAGTATACAAGGCAAGCTAGACAGAAAATACTAAGTTAGAGAGCTCTAAATCAGATTCTAACCGTTGCATATCAAGATGCAAGTCTCAGGATCAACATACTAAAATTTCGTCCCAAATAGAGATCGTTTGGTAAACTAGAGCAAATTTTGATATGAACGTTTTCTCTCTTCTGGGCACCTTTCTATTTGGAACAAAAAAACCTAATAATCATTACCAATATATGACATAATACAAACTCATATACAAATATGACTAGATAGAAAATACTAAGTTGAAGAGCCCCAAATTAGATTCTAACCTTTGGATGTCAAGATACAAGACTCAGGAACAACATACTAAAATTTCATCCCGATCAGAGATCATTCAGTCATCGAACGAGACTAAAGAAAATTTTGATATGAACTTTTTCTCTCTTCTAGGCACCTTTCTATTTGGCACAAAAAAATCTAATAATCATTATCAATATATGACATAATACAAACTCTTATACACAGAGAGCTAGCAAAAAATACCAAGTTAGAGAGCTTCAAATCAAATTCTAACTGTTGGATGTCAAAATGCAATACTCAGGAACATTATACTAAAATTTAGTCCCGATCAGAGATCGTTTGGTAATTGATCAAGACTAAAGCAAATTTTTATATGACCATTTTCTATCTTCTAGGCACTTTTCTCTTTGTTTATAAAAAATCTAATAATCATCACCAATGTATGACATTATACAAACTGGTATACAAGGCGAGCTAGACAGAAAATACTAAGTTAGAGAGCTCTAAATTAGATTCTAATCGTTGGATGTCAAGATGCAAGACTCAGTAACAACATACTAAAATTTCATCCCGATCGAAGATTGTTTGGTTGCCGTTCGAGACTAAAGCAAATTTTGATATGAACGTTTTATCTCTTCTGGGCAGCTTTCTCATTGGCACAAAAAAATCTAATAATCATCCCAATATATGACATAATACAAACTCTCATACAAGGAGGGCTAAACAGAAAATACTAAGTTAGAGAGCCCTAAATCAGATTCTAACTTTTGGATGTCAAGATACAAGACTCAAAAACAACATATTAAAATTTCATCTCAATCAGAGATCGTTCGGTCATCGATCGAGACTAAAGGAAATTTTGATATGAACTTTTTCTCTCTTGTAGGCACCTTTCTATTTGGCACAAAAAAAATCTAATAATTATCATCAATATATGACATAATATAAACTCTTATACACGTAGGGCTAGACAGAAAATACTAAGCTAGAGAGCTCTAAATTAGATTCTAATCGTTGGATGTCAAGATGTAAGAAGACTGAGGAACAACATACTAAAATTTTGTCGCGATCAAAGATTGTTTGGTTGTCGTCCGAGACTAGAGCAAATTTTGACATGAACGTTTACTCTCTTTTGGGGACTTTTCTTCTTGGCACAAAAAGATCTAACAATCATCACGAATATATGACATAATACAAACTCGTATACAATGAGAGCTAGACAAAAAATACTATGTTAGAGAGCTCAAAATCCGATTCTAACCATTGGATGTCAAGATGCAAGACTCAGGAACAACATACTAAAATTTCGTCCCGATCAGAGATCGTTTCGTTATCGATCGAGACTAGAGCAAATATTGATTTTAACGTTTTCTCTCATCTGGGCACTTTTCTCTTTGGCAAAAAAATGTCTGATAATCATAATGAATATATGACAAAATACAAACTCGTATACAAGGAGTGCTATACAGAAAAAACTATGTTAGAGAGCTCTAAATCAGATTCTAACTGTTGGATGTCAAGATGTAAGACTCAGGAACAACATACTAAAATTTCGACCCGATTAGAGATCGTTTGGTCATCGATCGAGACTAGAGCTAATTTTGATATTAAAATTTTCTCTCTTTTGGGCACTTTTCTCTCTTCTGGGCACCATTCTAATTAGCTAAAAAAAATCTAATAATCATTACCAATATATGACATAATACAAAATCTTATACAAGGAGGGCTAAACAAAAAATACTAAGTTAGAGAGCTCCCAATCAGATTCTAACCGATAGATGTCAAGATGCAAGACTTAGGAACAACATACTAAAATTTCGACCCGATTAGAGATCGTTTGGTCATCGATCGAGACTAGAGCAAAATTTGATATTAAAGTTTTCTCTCTTCTGGGTACTTTTTTCTTTGGTAAAAAAATCTAATAATCATCATTAATTATGACAAAATACAAACTTGTATATAAGGCGGGCTATGGAGAAAATACAATGTTAGGGAGCTCTAAATCAGATTCTAACCGTTTGATGTCAAGACGCAAGACTCAGAAACAACATACTAAAATTTCGACCAGATTAGAGATCATTTGGTCATCGATTGAGACTAGAGTTAAATTTGATATGAACGTTTACTTTCTTCTGAGCACTTTGGCGTAAAAAAATATAATAATCATCACGAATATATGAAAAAATACAAACTCATATACAAGGAGGGCTATAAAGAAAATACTATATCAGAGAGCTACAAATCAGATTCTAACTGTTGGATATCAAGATGTAGGACTCAGGAACAACATACTAAAATTTCGTCCAAATCAGATTCTAACCATTGGATGTCAAGATGCAAGACGCATGAACATCATATTAAAATTTCGTCCCGATCAGATATCTTTTAGTCATCGATCGAGACTAGAGCAAATTTTGATATGAATGTGTTTTCTCTCTTCTGCGCACTATTCTCTTTGGCGCAAAAAATACAATAATTACCACCAATATATGACATAATACAAACTCGTATACAAGGAGAGCTAGACAGAAAATATTATGTTAGAGAGTTCTAAATCAGATTCTAACCGTTGGATGTCAAGATACAAGATCGTTTGGTCATCAATCGAAATTATAGCAAATATTGATATGATCGTTTTCTCTATTCTGGGCACTTTTCTCTTTGGTGCAAAAAAAACTAATAATTACCACCAATATATGACATAATACAAACTCGTATACAAGGAGCGTTATAAAGAAAATACTATATTAGAGAGCTCTAAATCGGATTCTAACTGTTGGATGTCAAGATGTAAGACTCAGAAACAACATACTAAAATTTCGCCCTAATCATAGATCGTTCGGTCATCGATCGAGACTAGAGCAAATTTTGATATGAAGGTGTTTTCTCTATTCTGGGCACTTTTCTCTTTGGCGCAAAAACAATATAATAATTACCACCAATATATGATATAATACAAACTCATAAACAAGGAGGGCTAGACAGAAAATACTATGTTAGAAAGCTCCAAAAATACCACCAATATATGATATAATACAAACTCATAAACAAGATACAAGATCGTTTGGTCATCGATCGAGATTAGAGCAAATATTGATATGACCGTTTTCTCTCTTCTGAGCACTTTTCTCTTTGTCCCAAAAAAATCTAATAATTACCACCAATATTTGACATAATACAAACTCGTATACAAGGAGGGCTAGACAGAAAATACTATGTTAGAGAGCTCCAAATCAGATTCTAACCGTTGGATGTCAAGATATAAGATCGTTTAGTCATCGATCGAGATTAAAGCAAATATTTATAAGAACATTTTTTGTCTTTTGGGCACTTTTCTCTTTGGCACAAAATTTTTTTACAATCATGACGAATATATGTCATGAAGCAAACTCGTATAAAAGGAGAGCTATACAAAAAATACTATGTTAGGGGATCCAAATCAGATTCTAACCGTTGGATGTCAAGATGCAAGACTCAAGAACAACATACTAAAATTTCGTCCCGATCAGAGATCGTTTTGTCACCGATCGAGAATAGAGCAAATTTTTATATGAACGTTTTCTCTATTCTGGGCACTTTTTCTTTGGCACAAAAAAATTTAATAATCATCACCAACATATGACGTAAGACAAACCTATATACAAGTAGGGCTAGACAGAAAGTACTAAATTAGAGAGCTCCAAATAAGATTCTAACTGTTGGATATCATGATCCAAGACTCAGGAACAACATATTAAAATTTCGTCCTGATCAGAGATCGTTTGGTCATCGAATGAGAATAGAGCAAATATTGATATAAACGTCTTCTCTCTTCTTGGAACTTCTCTCTTTAGCACAAAAAAATCTAATAATCATCACCAATATGACATAATACTAACTCTTATACAAGGAGGTCTAGACAGAAAATACTAAGTTAGAGAGATCCGAATCAGATTCTAACCGTTGAATGTAAAGATGCAAGACTCAGGAACAACATACTAAAATTTCGACCCGATTAGAGATCGTTTAGCCATCGATCGAGACTAAAGCAAATGAACGTGTTTTCTCTGTTCTTGGCACTTTTCTCTTTGGCGCAAAAAAATCTAATAATTATCACTAATATATAACATAATACAAACTCGTATACAAGGAGAGCTAAAAAAAATACTATGTTAGTGAGCTCCAAATCAGATTCCAACCGTTGGATATCAAAATACAAGACTAAGGAACATCATACTAAAATTTTGTCCTGATCAGGGATCGTTTTGTAATCGATCGAGAATAGAGCAAATTTTGATATGAATGTTTTCTCTCTTCTGGGAGCTTTTCTATTTGGTTAAAAAAAATCTAATAATCATCACCAATATATGACATAACACAAACTCGTATACAAGGAGAGCTAGACAAAAAATACTAAGTTAGAAAGTTACAAATCAGACTCTAACTGTTGGATGTCAAGATGTAAGACTCAGAAATAACATACTAAAATTTCAACCCACTCAAAGATCATTTCGCAGTCGATCAAGACTAGAGCAAATTTCGTTATGAACATTTTCTATCTTCTTGGCACTTTTCTCTCTAGCACAAAAAAAATCTAATGATCATCACGAATATATAACATAATACAAGCTTGTATAAAAGGAGGGCTAGACATAAAATATTATGCTAGAGAGCTCCAAATAAGATTCTTACCAATGGACGTCAAGATGTAAGACTCAGAAATAACATACTAAAATTTCGTCCCGATCAGAGATCATTTGGTTATCGATCGAGACTATAGCAAATTTTGATATGAACGTTTTCTCTCTTCTTGGCACTTTTCTCTTTGGCACAAAAAAATCTAATAATCATCATAAATATATGACAAAATACAAACTCGTATATAAGGAGGGTTATAAAGAAAATAATATGTTAGAGAGCTCTAAATCAGATTCTAACTGTTGTATGTCAAGATGTAAGACTCAAGAACAACATACTAAAATGTTGTCCCAATCAGAGATCGTTTGGTCATCGTTTAGACTATAGCAAATTTTGATATGAATATTTTCTCTCTTCTTGGCACCTTTCTATTTTGCACAAAAAAATTTAATAATCAATCCCAATATATGACATAATACAAACTCTTTATAAGGAGGGCTAAACAGAAAATACTAAGTTAGATAGTTACAAATCAAATTCTAACCGTTGGATGTCAAGATGGAAGACTCAAAACATCATACTAAAATTTCGTTCCGATCAGATATCGTTTGGTCATCGATCGAGCCTAGAGAAAATTTTGATATGAATGTGTTTTCTCTCTTATGGGCATTTTTCTCTTTGGCAAAAAAAATATAATAATTACCACCAGTATATGACATATTACAAACTCGTATACAAAGAGAGCTAGACAGAAAATACTATGTTACAGAGCTCTAAATCAGATTCTAACCGTTAGATGTCAAGATACAAGATCGTTTGGTCATCGATAGAGATTAGAGCAAATATTGATATGAACGTTTTCTCTCTTCTAGGCACTTTTCTCTTTGGCGCTATAAAGAAACAAGGAGGGCTATACAGAAAATACTATGTTAGATGTAAGACTCAGGAAAAACATACTAAAATTTCGACCCAATCATAGATCGTTTGTTCATCGATCGAGACTAGAGACAATTTTGATATGAACGTGTTTTCTCTCTTCTGGTCACTTTTTTTTGGCACAAAAAAAATCTAATAATTACCACCAATATATGACATAATACAAACTCATATACAAGGAGGGCTAGATAGAAAATACTTTGTTACAGAGCTCCAAATCAGATTCTAACCGTTAGATGTCAAGATAGAAGATCATTTGGTCATCGATCAATATTAGAGCAAATATTGATATGAACGTTTTGTCTGATCTGGGCACTTTTCTCTTTGGCCCAAAAAAATATAATAATTACCACCAATATTTGACATAATACAAACTCGTATACAAGGAGGGCTAGACAAAAAATACTATGTTAGAGAGCTCCAAATCAGATTCTAACCGTTAGATGTCAACATACACGATCGTTTGGTCATCGATCGAGATTAGAGCAAATATTTATATGAACGTTTTGTCTCTACTGGGCACTTTTCTCTTTGGCATAAAAAAATCTAACAATTATCACAAATATAAGATATAATACAAACTCGTATAAAAAGAGGGCTATACAAAAAATACTATGTTAAGGAGCTCAAAATCAGATTCTAACCGTTGGATGCCAAGATGCAAGACTAAGGAACAACATACTAAAATTTCGTCCCGATCAGAGATTGTTTTGTCATCGATCGAGACTAGATCAAATTTTTATATGAACGTTTTCTCTCTTCTAGGCACTTTTCTCTTTCGCACAAAAAATTTAATAATAATTACTAATATATGACATCATACGAAGTTTTATACAAACAGGGCTAGACAGAAAATACTAAATTATAGATCTTCAAATCAGATTCTAACTATTGGACGTCAGGATGCAAGATTGTGAAAAAACATGCTAAATTTTCGTCTCGATCAGAGATTATTTAGTCATTGATCAAGAGTATAACAAATTTTGATATGAACATTTTCTCTCTACTGGGCACTTTTCTCCTTGGCACAAAAAAAGATAACAATCATCACCAATATATGACTTAACACAAACTCGTATACAAGGAGGGCTAGACAGAAAATACTAAGTTAGAAAGCTCCAAATCAGATTCTAACCATTGGATGTAAAGATGCAAGACCTAGGAACAACATGCTAAAATTTTATACCGATCAAAGATCGTTTGGTTATCGTTCGAAATTGGAGCAAATATTGATATGAACGTTTTCTCTCTTCTGGGCAATTTTCTATTTGGCACAAAAAAATCGAAAAATCATGACCAATATATGACCTAATACAAACTATTATACAAGGAGAGCTAGGCAGAAAGTACTATGTTAAAGAGTTGTAAATCAGATTCTAACTATTGGATATCAAGATGTAAGAGTCAGAAACAACATACTAAAATTTCGTCCCGATCAGAGGTCGTTTGGTCAGCGATCAAGACTAAAAAAAATTTTCATATGAACCTTTTCTCTCTTCCGGCACTTTTCTCTTTGGCACAAAAAAATCTAAAAATCATCACAAATATATGACATAATACAAACTCGTATACAAAGAGGGCTAGACAAAAAATACTATGTTAGGGAGCTCCAAATCAGATTCTAACTGTTAGATGTCAAGATGCAAGACTCAGGATAACATACTAAAATTTCGTCCCGATCAGAGATCATTTGGTCATTGATCGAGACTAGAGCAAATTTTGATATAACATATTCTCTCTTCTGGGAACTTTTCTTTTTAGCACAAAAAAATCTAATAATCATCACTAATATATGACATAATACAAACTTGTACACAAGCAGGGCTGGACATAAAATACTAAATTAGAAAGCTCCAAATCAGATTCTAACGGTTGGATGTCAAATGTAAGACTCAGGAACAACATACTAAAATTTTGTCCTGATCAGAGATCATTTATTCATCGTTCGAGACTAGAGCAAATTTTGATATGAACGTTTTCTCTCTTCTCGACACATTTCTATTTGGCACAAAAAAATCGAATAATCGTCACTAATAGATGACAAATTATAAACTCATATACAAGGAGAGATAGACAGAAAATACTAGGTTAGATAACTCCAAATCAGATTCTAACTGTTGGATGTCAAGATGCAAGACTCAGGAAAATCATACTAAAATTTCATCCCGATCAGAAATTGTTTGGATATCGATCAAGACGAGAGCAAATTTTGACATTGACATTTTCTGTCTTCTGGGCACAAAAAAATCTAATAATCATCACCAATTTATGTCATAATATAAATTTGTATACAAGTAGGGCTACACAGAAAATAGTAAGTTAGAGAGCTCCAAATCAGATTCTAACTGTTAGATGTCAATATGCAAGACTTAGGAACAACATACTAAAATTTATCCCGATCAGAGGTCGTTTGGTAATCGATCGAGACTAGAGCAAATTTTGATAAGAACGTTTTCTGTCTTCTGGGCACCTTTCTATTGGGCAAAAAAAAACTTAATAATCATCATCAATATATCACATAATACAAACTCGTATACAAGGAGGACAAGATAGAAAATACTATGTTAGAGAGCTCCAAATCAGATTCTAACCGTTGGATGTCAAGATGCAAGACTCAAGAAAAATTTACTAAAATTTTGTCCCGATCAGAGATCGTTTGGTCATCGATAGAGACTAGAGCAATTTTTGATATGAACTTTTTCTCTCTTCTGGACACTTTTCTCGTTTGCGCAAAAAAATCTAATTATCATCACTAATATATGACATCATAAAAACATGTATACATGCAGGGCTAGACAAAAAATACTAAGTTAGAGAGCTCCAAATCAGATTCTAACCGTTGTATGTCAAGATGCAAGACTCAGGAACAACATATTAAAATTTTGTCCCAATCAGAGATCGTTTGATCATCGATCGAGACTAGAATAATTTTTGATATGAACGTTTTCTCTCTTCTGGGCACTTTTCTCTTTACACAAAAAAAATCTAATAATCATCACTAATATATGTCATAATACAAACTCGCATACAAGGCGGGCTAGATAGAAAATACTAAGTTACAGAGCTCAAAATTAGATTCTAACCGTTGTATGTCAAATGCAAAACTGAGGAACAACATACTAAAATTTCATCATGATCAAAAATCGTTTGGTCATCGATTGAGACTACAACAAATTTTGATATGAACATTTTCTCTCTTTTGGGTACTTTTCTCTTTGGCACAAAAAAATCTAATAATCACCATCATCATATGACATAATACAAACTCGTATATAAGGAGGGCTAGGCAAAAATATACTAGATTAGAGAGCTCCAAATCAGTTTCTAACCGTTGCATGTTAAGAGGTAAAACTCAGGAACAATATACTAAAATTTCGTCCCGATCAGATATCGTTTAGTCATCGATCAAGACTAGAGCAAATTTTGATATGAATATTTTCTCTCTTATGGGCAATTTTCTCTTTGGCACTAAAAAAATCTAATAATCATCACTAATATATGAAAAAGTACAAACTCATATACAAGGAGGCCAAGACAGAAAATATTAAGTTTGAGAGCTCCAAATCAGATTCTAACCATTGGATGTCAAGATGTATGTAAGACTTAGGAACAACATACTAAAATTTTGTCCCGATCAGAAATCGTTTGGTCATCGATCGAGACTAAAGTAAATTTTGATATGAACGTTTTTCCTCTTCTGGTCACTTTTCTTTTTGGCACAAAAAAATCTAATAATCATTACCAACATATGACATAATACAAACTCGTATATAAGGAAGGCTAGACAAAAATTACTAGGTAAGAGGGCTTCTAATCAGATTCTAACCGATGCAAGTCAAGAGGTAAGACTCAGGAATAATATACTAAAATTTCATCCCGATCAGAGATCGTTTGATCATCGATCGAGAATATAGCAGATTTTGATATGAATATTTTCTCTTTTCTGGGCAATTTTCTCTTTGGCACTAAAAAAATATAATAATCATCACCAATATATGAAAAAATACAAATTCGTATACAAGGAGGCCTAGACAGAAAATGTTAAGTTTGAGAGCTTCAAAACCGATTCTAACTGTTGGATGTGAAGATGTAAGACTTAGGAACAACATACTAAAATTTCGTCATGATCAGAGATCGTTTGGTCATTAATCAAGACTAGAGCAATTTTTGATATGAAAATTTTCTCTTTTCTGGGCAATTTTCTCTTTGGCACAAAAAATCTAATAATAACTGCCAATATATGACATAATACAATCTCATATACAAAGAGGGCTAGAAAAAAAATATTAGGTTAGAGAGCTTCAAATCAGATTCTAACAGTTGCATGTCAGGAGGAAAGACTGAGGAATAATATACTTAAATTTCATCCCGATTAGAGATCGTTTGGTCATCGATCGAGACTAAAGCAAATTTTGATATGAAAATTTTCTCTCTTCTGGGCAATTTTCTGTTTGGCACAAAAAAATTTAATAATCATCACCAATATATGACAAAATACAAACTCGTATAAAAGGAGGCTTAGACAGAAAATACTACATTGGAGAGATCTAAATCAGATTCTAATCGTTGGATGTCAAGATGTAAGACTCCCGAATAACATACTAAAATTTTGTCCTCATAAATAGTTTAGACATCGATCAAGACAAGAGTAAATTTTGATATGAACATTTTCTCTATTCTGGGCAATTTTATCTTTGGCAAAAAAAATCTAATAATCATCACCAATATATGACAAAATATAAACTTGTATACAAGGAGTCTTAGACAGAAAATATTAAGTTAGAGAGCTCCAAATCAGATTCTAACAGTTGGACGTCAAGATGCAAGACTCAGGAACAACATACTAAAATTTCGTCCCGATCAGAGATCATTTGGTCATCGATCAAGAATAGAGCAAATATTGATATGAAAATTTTCTCTCTTCAGGGCAATTTTCTCCTTGGCAAAAAAAATCTAATAATTATCGCCGATATATGACATAATACAAGTTATTATACATGGAGGGCCAGACACAAAGTACTAAGCTAGAGAGCTCCCAATCAGATTCTAACCATCGGATGTCAAAAGACAAGACTCAAGAACAACATACTAATATTTCATCTCCATCAAAGGTCGTTTAATAATTGATCGAGGCTTGAGCAAATTTTGAGATGAAAGTTTTCTCTCTTCTGAGAACCTTTCTCTTTGGCATAAAAAAATCTAATAATCATCACCAATATATGACATAATTCAAACTCATATAAAAGGAGGGTTAGATAGAAAATAATAAGTTAGAGAGCTCCAAATCAGATTCTAATCGTTGGATGTCAAGATGCAAGATAAAGGAACAACATACTAAAATTTCTTCCCGATCAGATATCTTTTGGTCTTCGATCGAGACTTGACCAAATTTTGATATGAACGTTTTCTCTCTTCTGAGCACTTTTCTCTTTGGCACAAAAAAAATTAATAATCATCACCAATATATGACATAAAACAAACTCGTATACAAGGAGGGCTAGACGGAAAATACTATGTTAGAGAGCTCCAAATCAGATTCTAACCGTTTGATGTCAAGATACAAGACTTAGGAACAACATACTAAAATTTAGTCCCGACCAGAGATCGTTTAGTCGTCAATCGAGACTAAGGTAAATTTTGATTTAAACATTTTCTCTCTTCTGGGCACTTTTCTGATTTGCACAAAAAAATATAATAATCATCACCAATATATGACATAATGCAAACTCGCATACAAGACGGGCCAGATAGAAAATTCTAAGTTACAGAACTCCAAATTAGATTCTAACCGTTACATGTGAAGATGCAAGACTCAGGAACAACATACTAAAATTTTGTCTCGATTAGAAATCGTTTGGTTATCGATCGAGACTAAAGAAAGTTTTGATATGAACATTTTCCCTCTTCTGGGCACTTTTCTCTTTAGAACAAAAAAATCTAATAATCATCACCAATATATGACATAATACAAACTCATATATAAGGAGGGCTAGACAAAAAATACTAGGTTAAAAAGCTTATAATCAGATTCTAACCGTTACATGTCAAGAGGTAAGACTCATGAATAATATACTAAAATTTCATCTAGATCAGAGATCGTTTGGTCATCGATCGAGATTATAGCAGATTTTGATATGAAAATTTTCTCTCTTCTGGGCAATTTTCTTTTTGGCACAAGAAAATCTAATAATCATCACTAATATATGAAAAAACACGAAATCGTATACAAAGAGAGCTAGACAGGAAATTTTAAGTTAGAGTGCACCAAATCAGATTCTAACCGTTGGACATCTAGATGTAAGACTCAGGAACAACATACTAAAATATTGTCCCGATCAAATATCCTTTGGCCATCGATCAAGACTAGAGCAAATTTTATATGAATGTTTTCTCTCTTCTGGGCAATTTTCTCTTTGGCAAAAAAAATCTAATAATCATCACCATTATATGACATAAACTCGTATACAAGGAAGGCTAGACATAATACAAACTTGTATATAAGGAGGGCTATATAGAAAATACTATGTTAGACAGCTCCAAATTAGACTCTAACCGCTAGATGTCAAGATGAAAGACTCACGAACAACATACTAAAATTTCGTCCAATCAGAGATTGTTTGGTCATCGATCAAGACTAGAGCAAATTTTGATATTAACGTTTTCTCTCTTCTGGGCACTTTTCTCTTTGGCAAAAAACAATCTAATAATCATCACCAATAAATGAATTAATACAAACTCATACACAAGGAGGGCTGGACAGAAAATACTATGTTAGATAGCTCCAAATCAGATTCTAACCGTTGGATGTCAAGATGCAAGACTCAGGAACAACATACTAAAATTTCGTCCCGATCAGATATCGTTTAGCCATCGATCAAGACTAGAGAAAATCTTGATATGAACGTTTTCTCTCTTCTCGGCACTTTTCTCTTTGGCACAAAAAAATCTAATAATCACCACCAATATATGACACAATAGAAACGCATATATAAGGAGGGCTAGAAAAAAAATACTATGTTAACGAGCTCCAAATCAAATTCTAACTGTTGGATGTCAAGAGGAAAGACTCAGGAACAACATACAAAAATTTCGTCTCGATCAGAGATCGTTTGGTCATCGATCGAGATTAAAGCAAATTTTGATATTAACATTTTCTCTCTTCTGGGCCATTTTGTCTTTAGCACAAAAAATCTAATAATTATCACCAATATATGGCAAAATACGAAATCGTATACATGGAGCTCTAGAAGGAAAATATTAAGTTAAAGTTCTCCAAATCAGATTCTAACCGTTAGATTTCAAAATGTAAGACTCAGGAACATCATACTAAAATCTCGTCCCGATCAAATATCGTTTGGCCATCTATTAAGACTAGAGCAAATTTTATATGAATGTTTTCTCTCTTCCGAGCAATTTTCTCTTTGACACAAAAAAATCTAATAATCATCACCATTATATGACATAATACAAACTCGTATACAAGGAGGCCTATATAGAAAATACTATGTTAGATAGCTCCAAATCTGATTCCAACCGTCGGACGTCAAGGGGCAAGACTCAAGCACAACATACTAATATTTCATCTCGATCAGAGGTCGTTTGGTAATCGATCGAGCCTTGAGCAAATTTTGATATGAACATTTTCTCTCTTCCGGACACTTTTTTATTTGGCACAAAAAAATCTAATAATCATCACCAAACTCTTATACGAATAGGGCTAGACAGAAAATACTAAGTTAGAGAGCCCAAAATCAGATTCTAACCGTTGGATATCATGATGCAAGACTCAGGAACAACATACTAAAATTTCGTTCCGATCAAATATTGTTTCGTCATCGATCGAGACCAAAGTAAATTTTGATATGAGCGTTTTCTCTTTTCTGGGCACTTTTCTCTTTGTCACAAAAAAATCTAATAATCATCACCAATGTATAACATAATACAAACTTGTATATAAGGAGAGCTAGATAGAAAATACTATATTAGAGAGCTCCAAATCAGATTCTAACCGTTGGATATCAAAATGTAAGACACAAGAATATCGTACTAAAATTTCGTCCGATCAGAGATCGTTTGGTCATTGATCAAGACTAGAGTAGATTTTGATATAAACGTTTTCTCTATTCCGGGCAATTTTCTCTTTGGCACAAAAAAATATAATAATTATCACCAATATATGACATAGTACAAACCCATCTAAAAGGAGGGCTAGACAGAAAATACTATGCTATAGAGCTCCAAATCAGATTCTAACCATTGGATGTCAAGATACAAGGCTCAGGAACAACATACTAAAATTTCTTCTCGATTAGAGATCGTTTGGTCATCGATTTAGATTAGAGCAAATTTTGATATGAACGTTTTCTCCCTTCTGGACACTTTTCTCCTTGGCACAAAAAAATCAAATAATCATCAATAATATATGACATAGTACAAACTCGTACACAAATAGGGCTAGACAGAAAATACTAAGTTAGAGAGCTCTAAATCAGATTCTAACCGCTAGATGTTAAGATGCAAGACTCAGGAATAACATACTAAAATTTAGTTTCGATCAGAAATCATTTGGTCATCGATCGAGACAGAGCAAATTTTGATATGAACGTTTTCTCTCTTCTGGGCACTTTTCTCTTTGGGAACAAAAAATCTAATAGTTATCACGAATATATAACATAATACAAACTCGTATACAAGGAGTGATATACAGAAAATACTATGTTAGATAACTCCAAATCAGATTCTAACCATTTGATGTCAAGATCCAAGACTCAAGAACAACATACTAAAATTTCCTCGCGATTAGAGATCGTTCAGTCGTCGATCGAGACTATAGCAAATTTTGATATGAACGTTTTATCTCCTCTGGGCACTTTTCTCTTTGGCACAAAAAAATCTAATAATTATCACAAATATATGACATAATACAAACTCGTATATAAGGAGGGCTAGATAGAAAATACTATGTTAGAGAGCTCCAAATCAGATTCTAACCATTGGATGTCAAGATGCAAGGCTTAGGAACAATATAGTAAAATTGTGTCCTAATCAGAGATTGTTTGGTCATCGATTGATACTAGAGCAAATTTTGATATGAACGTTTTCTTTATTCTGGTCACTTTTCTCTTTGGCACAAAAAAATCTAATAGTCATCACCAACAGATGGCATAATACAAATTCATATAGAAGGAGGGCTAGCCAGAAAATATTATGTTAGAAGGCTCCAAATAAGTTTCTAATCGTTGGATGTCAAGAGACAAAACTCAAGAACAACATACTAATATTTCATCTCAATCAGAGGTCTTTTGGTAATCCATTGAGGCTTGAGCAAATTTTGATATGAACGTTTTCTCTCTTCTGGACACTTTTCCTTTTGGCATAAAAATATCTAATAATCATCACTAATATATGACATAATGCAGACTTGTATACAAGGAGGGATAAATAGAAAATACTATGTTAGAGAGCTCCAAATCAAATTCTGATCATTAGATGTCAAGAAGCAAGACTCAGGAACAACATGCTAAAATTTCATCCTGATCAGAGATCGTTTGGTCATTTGTTGAGATTAGAGCAAATTTTTACATGAACGTTTTCTCTCTTTTGTGCACTTTTCTTTTTGGCACAAAAAAATCTATTAATCATCACCAATATTTGACATAATACAAACTCATATACAAATAGTGCTAGACAGAAAATACTAAGATAGAGAGCTACAAATCAGATTCTAACCGTTAGATGTCAATATGCCAGACTCAAGAACAACATAATAAAATTTCGTCCCAATCAGACATCGTTCGGTCATAGATCAAGACTCAAATTTTGAAATGAACGTTTTCTCTCTTCTAGGCACCTTTCTCTTTGGCATAAACAAATCTAATAATCATCACCAATATATGATTATTGATATGAAGGTTTTCTCTCTTCTAAGTACTTTTCTCTTTAGTACAAAAAAATCTAATAGTCATTACCAATATATGACACAATATAAACACTTATACAAATAGGGCTACACAAAAAAATACTAAGTTAGAGAGCTCCAAATCAGATTCTAACCGTTGGATGTCAAGATGCATGACTCAGGAACAACATAATAAAATTTCGTCCCGATCAGATATCGTTTAGTTATTGACTAAAACTAGAGTAAATTTTGATATGAAAGTTTTCTTTCTTCTGGGTAGTTTTCTCTTTGGCACAAAAAATCTAATAATCATCACCAATATATGACATAATGCAAACTCGTATACAAGGAGGGCTAGGCAAAAAATACTATATTAAATAGCTCCAAATCAGATTCTAACCGTTGGATGTCTAGATGCAAGACTCAGGAATAACATACTAAAATTTTGTCACGATCAGAAATCGTTTGGTCATCGATCGAAATTAGAGTAAATTTTGATATAACGTTTTCTCTCTTCTGAGCACTTTTCTCTTTGGCCAATAAAAATTTAATTATCATTAGCAATATATGACATAACACAAATAGGGTTAAACAAAAAATACAAAGTTAGAAAGATACAAATCAGATTCTAGCCGTTAGATGTCAATATGCAAGACTCAAGAATAACATAAAAATTTTTTTATCCCGATTAGAGATCATATGGTCATCGATCGAGACTATAGAAGATTTTGATATGAACGTGTTCTCTCTTCTGGGTACTTTTCTCTTTGGCGCAAAAAAATCTAATAATCATTACTAATATATGATAAAATACAAACTCGTATACGAGCAAGGCTAGACAAAAAATACTATGTTAGAGAGCCACAAATCAGATTCTAACCATTGGATGTCAAGATGCAAGACTCAGGAACAACAGAAATTTCTTTTGTCCCAATCAGAGATCGTTTAGCCATCGATCGAGACTAGACCAAATTTTGATATGAACGTTTTCTCTCTTCTGGGCACTTTTCCCTTTGGCACAAAAAAATCTAATAATCATCACCAATATATGACATAATGCAAACTCGTATACAAATAGGGCTAGACTGAAAACACTAAGTTTGAAGCTCCAAATCAAATTCTAATTGTTGGATATCAAGATACAAGACTCATGAACAACATGCTAAAATTTCACCTCAATTAAAGATCGTTCGGATATTGATCGAGATTAGAGCAAAATTTAATTTTTTCGTTTTCTCTCTTCTGGGCACTTTTCTTTGGCACAAAAAAATCTAATAATCATCACTAATGTAAGATGTAATACAAACTCGTACACAAATAGGGCTAGACAGAAAATACTAAGTTAGAGATCTCTAAATCATATTCTAACCGTTGGATGTCAAGATGCAAGACTCAGGAGTAACATACTAAAATTTCGCCCCGATCTAAGATCGTTTGGTCATAGATTGAGATTAGAGTAAATTTTGATTTGAACGTTTTATCTCTTCTGGGTACTTTTTTCCTTGGAACAAAAAAATCTAATAATCATCACCAATATATGACGTAATACAAACTCGTATGCAAGGACGGCTAGGTTGAAAATACTATGTTTGGGAGCTCCAAATCAGATTATAACCGTTGGATGTCAAGATGCAAGACTCAGGAACAACATACTAAAATTTCGTCCCGATCAGAGATCATTTGGTCTTCGATCGAGACTAGAGCAAATTTTGATATGAAAGTTTTCTCTTTTCAGGGCACTTTTCTCTTTAGAACAAAAAATTCTAATAATCATTACCAATATATGACATAATACAAGCTCATATACAAATAGGGTTAGATAGAAAATACTAAGTTAGAGAGCTACAAATCAGATTCTAACCGCTGGATGTTAATATACAAGACTTAGGAACAACATACTAAAATTTCGTCCCTATCAGAGATCGTTTGGTCATTGATCGAGGCCATAGCAAATTTTGATATGAACGTTTTGTCTCTTCTGGGAACTTTTCTCTTTTACACAAAAAAATCTAATAATGATCACCAATATATGATACAATACAAAGTCGTAAACTAGGAGTGCTATACAAAAAATACTATGTTAGAGAGCTCCAAATCAGATTTTGACGGTTGGATGTTAAGATGTAAAGCTCAGGAACAACATACTAAAATTTCGTCCCGATCAAAGGTCGTTTGGTCATCGATCGAGACTAGAGAAAATTTTGATATGAATGTTTTCTCGATTTTGGGAACTTTTCTCTTTTTCACAAAAAAATATAATAATTATCACCAATGTATGACATAATACAAACTCGTATATAAGTAGGGCTAAACAAAAAATACTATATTAGGAGCTCCAAATCAGATTCTGACCATTGGATGTCAAAATGTAAGACTCAGGAACAACATACTAAAATTTCGTACCTATCAGATATCGTTTGGTAATCGATCGAGACTAGAGCAAATTTTGATATGAGCGTTTTCTCTCGTTTGGGCACTTTTCTCTTTGGCACAAAAAAATCTAATAATCATCACCAATGTATAACATAACACAAAATCTCATAAACAAACAGGGCTAGACAGAAATTACTATGTTAGAGAGGTCCAAATCAGATTCTAAGCCATTGGATGTCAAGATGCAAAGCTCAGGAGCAACATACTAAAATTTCGTCTCGATCAGAGATTGTTTGGCCATCAATCGAGACTAAAACAAATTTTGATATGAAAGTTTTCTCTATCCTGGGCACTTTTCTTCTTGGCACAAAAAAATCTAATAAGCACCCCAACATATGATCTAATACAAATTCGTATATAAGGAGAGCTAGACCAAAAAATACTATGAACGTTTTCTCTCTTCTGGGCACCTTTCACTTTGGCACAAAAAAATCTAATAATTATCACCAATATATGACATATTACAAAGTCACATACAAATACGGCTAGAGAGAAAATACTAAGTTAGAGAGCTTCAAAATAGATTCTAACCGTTGGATATCAAGAAGCAGGACTTAGGAAAAACATACTAAAATTTAGTCCCGATCAGAAATTATTTACTCATCGACCTAGACTAGAGCAAATTTTGATATTAATGTTTTCTCTCTTTTGGGCACTTCTCTCATTGGCACAACAAAATCTAATAATGACCACCAATATATGACATAATAAAAATTCGTATATAAGGAGGGATATACAAAGAATATTAAGTTAGAGAGCTCCAAATCAGATTCTGATCGTTGGATGTCAAGATGTAAGACTCACGAACAACACATTAAAATTTCATCACGATCAGAGATCGTTTGGTCATCGATCGAGACTATAGCAAATTTTGATATGAACGTTTTCTCTTTTCTGGGCACTTTTTTCTTTGACACCAAAAAATTTAATAATCATCACCAATACATGACATAATACAAAATAGTATACAAGGAGGGCTAAACAGAAATTACTATGTTAGAGAGCTCCAAATCATATTCTGACCGTTGGATGTCAAGATGTAAGACTCACGAACAACACACTAAAATTTCATTACGATCAGAGATCATTTGGTCATCGATCGAGACTATAGAAAATTTTGATATGAACGTTTTCTCTCTTCTGAGCACTTTTCCCTTTGGCACAAAAAAATATAATAATCATCACCAATATATGACATAATATAAACTCGTATATAAGGAGTACTAAACAGAAAATAGTATGTTAGGTATGTCCAAATCAAATTCTGACCGTTGGATGTCAAGATGCAAGACTCAGGAACAACATACTAAAATTTCGTCCCGATCAGAGATTGTTTGGTCATCGATCGAGACTAGAGCAAATTGTGATAGTTATGCTTTCTCTTATGCACAAAAGAATCTAATAATCATCACCAATATATGACATAATACAAACTCGTATACAAGGAGAGCTAAATACAAAATACTATGTCTGAGAGCTCCAAGTCAAATTCTAACCGTTGGATGTGAAGATGCAAGGCTCAGGAACAACATACTCAAATTTCGTGCCGATCAGAGATCGTTTGGTTATCAATCGAGACTATAGCAAATTTTGATATGAACGTTTTCTCTCTGCTGAGCACTTTTCTTTTTGGCAAAAAAAATCCTAATAATCATTTCCAATATATGATATAATATAAACTCGTATACAAATACGGAAAGAAAGAAAATATTAAGTTAAAGAGCTACAAATTAGATTCTAGCTATTGGATGTCAATATCCAAGACTCAAGAACAACATAATAAAATTTCGTTCCGATCAGAGATTGTTTGGTCATCGATCGAGACTAAAGTAAATTTTGATATGAACGTTTTCTCTCTTTTAAGCACATTTCTCTTTGATACAAAAAAAATCTAATAATCATCACTAATACAAACTCGTATACGAGGAGGGCTAGATAGAAAATACTATCTTAGAGAGCTCCAAATCAGATTCTAACCGTTGGATGTCAAGATGCATGATTCAAGAACAGCATACTAAAATTTCGTCCCGAGTAGAGATCGTTTGGTTATCGATCGAGACTAGAGAAACTTTTGATATGAAAGTTTTCTCTCTTCTGAGCACTTTTCTCTTTGGCACAAAAAAAATCTAATAATCATTATCAATATATCACATAATACAAACTCATGTACGAGGAGGGCTAGATAGAAAATACTATGTTGAAGAGCTTTAAATCAGATCCTAATCGTTGAATGTCAAGATGTAAGACTCGGGAACAACATACTAAAATTTCGTCCCGACCAAAGATCGTTTGGTTATCGATCTAGACTTGAGCAACTTTTGATATGAACGTTTTCTCTTTTCTGAGCACTTTTCTCTTTGGCACAAAAAAACCTAATAATCATTAACAACATATGACATAATACAAACTCATATACAAATAGGGCTTGACAGAAAATACTAAGTTAGAGAGCTTCAAATCAGATTCTAATCGTTAGATGTCAAGATGTAAGACTCAGGAACAACATACTAAATTTCGTCCTAAACAAAAATTGTTTTGACATCTATCGAGACTGGAGGAAATTTTTATATGAACGCTTTCTCTCTTCTGAGAACTTTTCTCTTTAGCACAAAAAAAACTAACGATCATTACCAATATATTGTTAGTAGTGTGCCCTAGGCCAATGAACATTTGTGATTCATGTATTAACATTATGATTTGTTAATAATATATTATGAGGTATTCCTTTCATATATGCATGTATTTC
>JAOTAX010124662.1:0-20375 GCA_025629825.1 Erythroxylum guanchezii | reverse complement strand
TTGGAACCCTCAAATTTTATTCTAATCAAAAGAAAATTATTAAACTAAACCTCAAGATAAAATAAACATACTTATTTGCTAAGAAAAAGGAATCAGGACCCAACACGAATGCCACAAAACAGACGAAACAAGACACAGACAAACCAAACAGATAGACGAAGCGAAGAGGGCAGACGAAGCAAAGGGATAGACGAAGCAAACAGACAGACGAAGCGAAGAGGGTAGACGGAGAGGGTAGACGAAGTAAAGGAACAGATGAAAGAAGTCAACTTAAGATGATGCAAGGTCAACTTAAGACGATGCAAGGTCAATTTAAGACGATGCAACTCGTAAGACAAATGACGTCATTATAAACGATGTGACGACATCACAGACAATACCTTTTTTCAGACGATGCATCCTTACAGGCGATGCATCTCTTAAGACGAATGATGGCATCACAGACGATATGACATCATTACAGATGAAGCAAGAGTCTTAAGATGAATGACATCATCACAGACGATATAACGTCATTACAGACGAAGCAAAAGTCTTTACAGACGAAGCAAAAGTCTTAAGATGAATGACATCATCATAAACGATATGACATCATTGCAGACGAAGCGAAAGTCTTTACAGATGGTGCAACTTTTATAGACGAATGCATCCCTACAGACGATGCATCCTATAGACGAAATGACATCATCAAACGTCATTACAGATGATATATTCTATACACTACTATTTCTAAGGACCATAACTTTAAATATAGAGGTCTAAAATTTACACACTATATACCAATGGAAAACTAAAAAGATAAGCTCTAACTTTCTAGAAGACAATTTTGACTAATTTAGTTTAAATTAGTCCAGTTTTTCTCCTGAAGTCAACACATAATTTCTACTTCATTTACTCCTCAGTCTCAACTCAATATCGTCCATAATGAAGTTGTAGTCCATGATTAATCATGAACACCAATAACAGAATATACACATATATACATACTCTTCATCAACTTACTACACAAATTCAACTTCACTTTCACCCTAATGCTTCCCAACTCATAGTCTCTCATCTACCGAAACCCCAAAGCAAAACATGAGAAACATTCGAGGTCCAACAGTAACCCTATAGGCATGCCCATCTATCTACCACCAAGACAATAGAGCAGGCACTGTAACAGTTCCTTTATCTGTTTTCCAATTTCACAATTCATATATTAATAAGTCATATGATAAACATTTCAAGTCGTAAAATATGTATCTGTGTTCATACATGAAAGTCATAACTTATCACCATTAGAAAGGTGCCAAAATCACACTTGTGTATTCATACTATACACATAGGAGCAATAAATATACATACAAATCATTTATGTACATGTAAGTTTTTTTTGGAATGCATTATGCTCAATCTTAAATTCCAATGTTCAATCACCCAATTCACATATTGTAAGTCTTATTTCGTTTAGTTCTAGGCGTTTGAAAATTTTCATATAAATTCATAAAGGTTCGGATAAGATTCGATAAAAATTGGAAATGAAAACAATGCCACAATAGTGACAAACACTCTCCCCATTCATACCACTACTTGTTCCTTAATATGCATATAGAAAAAGTCAGAATTGGGTTTTGATGTCTTCTAGAAATATTTTAACCTGTGTCTATAGTTTCTATAAGCAAATATCACAAGCTGCTCCAAAATAGGGGTAGCATCAGGTCACCTTTTCCGATCTCAATTTTCAAGGTCATAGAGCCAGATTTAAGTCAAAATTCCTTCTAGAGATATTTAGCTCTAAGCTTTCATATGCAACTAAAATCCCTCAATTTGGAGGTTTGTATATTGAGTTATGACTAAAACAATGTGACTGACTTAAACAAACCTTAGACAGAATTCCACTACATCACACTCTCTTGTCATATACGACCAAGTTCATGAAAAGTAACACAAAAATAACACCAAAGCAACATCCCAACAACAATCCGACATTCAAATAAACCTTTATATCCATTCAATCATACGCAAATACAAAAATTGACTAAGTGAAGTCCCAAACCTCAAAATTGACAAATTAGGTTTTCTATTGCCTTTCCTTCCCTTCGTCTTTGGCTTTGCTTGACATACCAACTAGAAATGTCAAAAATATGCCTCTCAATCCCTCTTCCAACCTTATAATTTCTTTATTTCATAAGCAAAGTAAGAAGAGATAAAGGTGAAGAGAAAATCCCAAACTTTTACCTTGATTCCACCTAAGATTGGCTTCATTTCTTACATGAAAAATGAGGGGATGAAGAAGGTTAAATGGAAAGGAGAAAATCTGAACATAGAACCCCCAAAAGGTCGTACATCTCCCCTCTCCATATGCCCATTATATAACTTTCAAGACCCACACATATGCTTAATTACTATTGGACACACATGCTTTATTATTATTGGTCACACATGCCTTAATCCAATTGGTCTGTGTGTTAACTTTAGAAAAATTACATACTAGTCCTTCTTCTTCCTTTACTTCCCGCATTGGCCTAAAATATTATCAATTAGTTTGATTGCCCTATGTCTTAACTTTCTAATGTATTAAACTTCATGCAATTTGGTTAGTTATTCCAGAGTTGTACCCAAAACACTACATGCTATTCAAAAATAGGGACAACATCCACAACTTAACTTCAGGCCAGAATTCAAAATCTTAGAAGCATAATAAAATTTTAGTTCCTTCATAAAAGTTTTACAAATATATCTCTGGTTTAATCTCTAATTGAAATTATCAAATTTGGAGGTCTACAAGCTAGGATATGGCCAAATTCTAGAAATATTTTTAGTGGAACCTATCTATTCAGTGAGGTACACATCCCAAATCAACTAACTTCGGTCTTATCATGCAAGAGTAACACAAAACACATCTAATTTAACCAACAAAATTTCATAAGCAAATGGGATACTTTTTACCAATTCCCCTCACATCACATTCATAAATGCAAGAAACATATCAAAAATTCTTATACATGTTTCTCATCTAAATATGTATGTCTATGCTAAAATGAACAAATTACCCATTAACCCATATCTTTTACATTAAGTATCATAATGTCTCTTACTAAGATGCACTTAATTCATTATGTTCACTTCTTAATACTTGACATGCTATAATCCTTCTAGGGTATATGTTGGGGCAGTACAGAAGCTATTTCTATACCCCATGCAAATCTATGGTGGGATGTAATGAAGGATGAGATGCAATCCATAAAGTATATCAAGGTATAGGAATTGGTGGATTTGTCACAAAATTGCAAACCTGTTAGCTGTAAATGAATTTGAAAGACCAAAAGGACTCAGAGGGAAAGATTTGACTTTAATGTTACCTTCTCTCTCATATCCTCAAAGGATACATTTCAAGTGATTATGGCAATTATCATTCATGATGATATAGAGTAACTCCAAATGGTTGTCAAAACTTCACTCTTGAATAAAGACCTTTATGAAAAGGTCTACATGGTATAACCTGAAGGATTTTAGGACCTAGATATAACTAACATAGTTTGTACGTTAAGCAAATCAATATATGGTTTACATTAAATCTCCCGAAAGTGATACCTTATAACGGATGAGGATTGACCTCTTTCGGCTTCATAGAAAATAAAGTTAAAAGATGCTTATACTATAAGGTTAAGGGGAGCAAAGTTATCTTCCTATTATTGTATGTTGACGATATATTGCTCATATTGAATAACTTGACCATATTTCATGAGGATAAGAAACTTTTAGCTAAGCATTTCAATATGAAGGACCTTGGTGAAGCATCTTTTGTCCTAGGTATTCAAATTCACCAAGACAGATCTCAACACTCATTAGGCCTCTCGTAGAGTGCATACATTGAGTATGTGCTACAAAGATTTAATACGGTTGACTGTAAACATTTTGTAGCACATATCTCTCATAGTGAGAGATTATCTTTGGCTTAGTGTCCAAAGAATGAAGTAAAGAGAGAGGCTATGAGGAATGTTCCTGAAACTGGTATGATTGATAGCCTAATGTATGCTTGGATAAGTACTAGGGGAACATTGCATTTATTATTAA
Source organism: Erythroxylum guanchezii (assembly GCA_025629825.1). Lineage (NCBI taxonomy): Eukaryota > Viridiplantae > Streptophyta > Magnoliopsida > Malpighiales > Erythroxylaceae > Erythroxylum > Erythroxylum guanchezii. Next base: position 16,316 of record JAOTAX010124662.1, on the reverse strand, counting down.
ACTGTTTGGTCAATACATGGTTAACCTAGGTATAGACCATTGGAATGCAATCAAGCGAGTGTTGAGATACTTAAAAGGAATTAAGGATTATATATTGACATATAAAAAAGTCAACAGTATAAACCTTATAGGGAATCCAAATTTAAATTTAAGCTATGTATCTAGAAGATAGGAAGTCCATATCAGATTAAGGTTTTAAGTTTGCAAATGGTACAATGTCATGGAAGAGTGTCAAGTAGACACGAGGGACTTCCTCGACTATGCATGTGAAGTCCATGTTATAGGTTTACTTTAAAGGCAATTTAGCTCAGAAACTTGATTTTTGAGTTATCTGTGGTTGATTCAGTAGCCAAACCAATTTGATTGTATTGTGATAATCTTACTATTGTGTTGTTTAGAAACAACAATAAGAATATCACAAAGTCTTAGCATTTGGAGCTTAAATAGTTGACCATAAAGAAGTTGATACAAAAAAGGTGACATTGAGGTGGAGCATTTGAGGATTGAGGAAATGTTAGTTGATCTTTTAACTAAAGGACTTCGCTCATTTATGGTTGAAAGACAAGTAGACAGTATGGGTATTTCGAAGTCCTTGGACACTATTAGATAGGGATCGTTATGTTTGCTCCATGTGCATTTATACATTCATATATTGTGATGTATTATGACATTATGGTAGTTAATCAATAAAGAAGAGCATCGTTTATTCTCAGTAATGCGTGTTTTCATACATAGTCATAATACATGTGAAAGTCTTACGATTTTTTCGATCTTAAGCATTTTAAAGGTCAATACGACTTGACCTTGATCCTATGTCATTAGGACACTTTCATTTTAATATGTATATCCATGGATTTTGATATGGCATAGGAGATATAAGTTTTAATCCTATAATGGTTCTCTAATGCAGTTTAACATCAGTTAGAGAACATAAAAGCGTTCTCTAATGTATTTTAGAATTCGACTAGAGAACATAAAGGTTTTCTCCTATGCAATTTTGCATTTGGTGAGAAAAAACAAGATTTCTCTGATGTAGTTATCATATGCAGTTTAGCATAAAGTTTAGAGAAATCGAGACCTATAAATAGAAAGATGACACATATCAAATCATATAGGTATCATTTGAGTTTGCCATACTCCATTTTCTCATTCATGTTAGTGAGGTATTATATATTCATGATTATATTGGACCTATGTCACACATGACATATGTGTTTGATATCTTTTGATGATGGAATGATGGACTTTCGTTATCTTTGGATCAAATGTTTTGTTTTTAAACTTGATCAATCAATGCAGTAGCTTGACTTAATTGAATTTTAAATTATTTTTAAAACTTGAGTCAATAATGTAATTAATTATTGTCCAAGGGGAGAATGTTAGAAATTTTCCTATTTAATGGATAACAATTAATTGTAATTTTCAATTTTTCAATAACTTATCGGTTGAATTACGTAATTTGATCTGGATAAAGAAAATAAAGTGGCTCAATAAATGACCTGGATTAATGGGCCAAAGTTTAGGAGGAAAATGGACCCCGATTAGTGTGGACTGGGCCCATATTGAGCCTTTGGTAGGGAAGCCTGATATGAATACTATATAAAGAAGGTTAAAGTCTCTTGTAGTTGTTGTAGAAAATTGTGAACATAAGGATACTCTAACCTATTCAGAGGTTCACATATATAGAAAGCTACAGAAAACCCTTGATGCGTCCTGTGAGCAGATCTCATGAAGGTGGTGGTGGCAGTAGATTCGGGCTCATTTTGGCTTTGGAAAACTTGTTTCAAGTTATGGAATCAAGATCAAGTATTTTCCATATTTTCATTTATTTCCCTTTCATGTTCAATCTGGGACACGTACTAAGGCTTAGTTTATGTATTACATATATTTGAATCAGAACTATCCTCAACATGTAATTTTTCTTACAATATAATGTTCTTGTACCAAATATGTTATAGTCATTTAAGCATTACCACCAATTCTTGTGGATTGGCACCCCAAAACAACAACAAAAACTTAGCTTCAACTGCTGGTAGAAGAGGAGGCTTGTTTTGGAAATTTTGGTTAATTTGGTTCCATATCCAAAAATTTCGCTCTGAATTTCACCTTCTCCCATTACTCTTTTAGGAAAATTAGGTCCATTTGATCCCACATGAAACTATACACAATTAAACATTTTTTTTACCTGCACTTGTCTTTTGATTTGTACTTCAAGAGCAAATCATGGTTTGACAAAAAGAATCTTCTAAATGTTTTAGCATTTAGACAATAGGCTTCTTGAACAAATTTGTTTGTCTTCTACAAAAAAATGGGAAGGAAAAAATGTTTTCCACATTGCTGTTTGATCCTTAGTTTAATACTAAACTTGGTTAACTTCTTCACTAAAAGAGATACATTATGGCCTACGAAGGAATCAATCGTCTAGAAAGAGTTAAAAAGGAAAAGAATCGCGTGCAAGTGTTTAGTATTTCTATTGTGGAATCCTCAGCTGCAAATTTCCTTTTTTTAATAAATCATAATTGTGGATGCCTCTTTGCTCCCATTTTGTGCCTTAGAATCTAGTCAATTTACAAATTATTTCAATGGTTTCATTAAAAGTCATCTCAAGTCTTTGTTTAATCACCATTAATGTATAAGATACGATTTTTACCACAATTTAAGTTAAATTCTAATATTTGATGGTGTTTGAAAAAGACAGTATTTGACAAACTATATTATTTAGTTTTTAAACTTACAAAATTATAAAATTATGTCAAAGTTTTCTCAATCTTTTTAACGTAAATATTCTATCTTTACATTTGGGACTTACATAAAATATGTTGGCAGTTGACATGGCCTATAAATCCCTTTAAACCCAAAATTTGGAGTTTTTGAAACCTTAAATCTCCAAATATTATTTGCATTTAATTTCTCCATCTTTCTTTCCCTCTCTCTTGCTGCTTCTCTTCATTTATTTCTTTATTTCTGCTTCTCCATTCATAGATCAATGGTCCATTTGGATTGGTGATCCTTCATTAGATTATCTTGATTCTTTAATAAGGTTAATTTTGTTGTATACATCATGCCTAACTTGGATTTCTTCACTTAGATGTTTAATTCGTCATCATCTATTATTTTTTAGATACATTAAAAAACTTAGAAGCAAATATAGAGTGTACTATTGAATTTGTTTCAAAATGTGAATGATTGCAAGTATGTACTTTATAACGAGGTGTTATACTCACTAAATTTGTAACTTGTAATATTGTTAATGACAGTGTACTAATTTCAATATTGTTATATCAAACACCACATATTTACAATTTATTTATAGTTATAGATAGAAATTATTTTTTAAAAAGAGAAAATTGTATTAATAAAAAACAATGTTACAAAACAAAATATGTTCCAGGGTATACCTTTGACTCCTCAACACAACAGAGAAGAACTACCAAGGAATAATAAAACTGGAAATATTTGTTGGAAATTCAAAGGAGGGGAGATAAGTTGCTAGGTGGTGTAAGGTTATGTAGAATTAGGAGCTCCCAGATCCCATTAGTGATTTCGACTATTAGTGTTCTCGTGGTTTTGCTTGTAGTCTTAAGCCTTCTTGAGTTCCTTTCCTTCCAAATGGACTGAACTGTCAGACCCATGGTGATTATAAAGATCCCTCTTTCATTGTTAAAAATGGAGGAGTGGCTGGTTTGTTGGTGAATGAGTCTAAGTAATAAGTTCTCGGAGGTATTCCAGCAATATATGAGCTTTACCTATTCCCAAATCATGGTCACTGTAGAGAATAAAAAGAAGAGACGGTCTCTTGATTCATCATACATTGATTAGAGTGGGCAATATTGATTGATGTCTATATAGGAGAGTTGATTTGCAATGCTAAGTTTGTTCTTCATAGTTAGCCAGAGAAGGAAAGAAACCATAGGGGGAGTTTTATGCCAGACTATGGTGCTCCAAGTGACCTTAGGAGTCTTCAAATAGAGGAGGTCGATAATGCGTTTACTCGATAACTAGTGAGTAGACTAGTTCTCCAAGAAAAATATATCTGTGCTATTAGAGTTGGGGGGATAGTGAGGCTACAGGTATCAGAGAGCATCAAGAAATTGCAAGGAGTTTGCCTTTATGAAGTAGATGAGCTTGGTGGGGTAGGAGGTTGGTAACCATATCTTAAAGTTGAAAGAGGGAACTATGGCCAGACCAATTGTCAAACCAGAAGGAGGTTATTTCCCTAGTCCCAATTTGCAGATGACATCATCTTGGACTGAATTCTTTAAGAGGATCAAATAATTTAGAAAGTAGGAGCGACAAGGATTGTTGCTTATTTCCTAAATGCACCTGCCCTTGAGGAAATATGAATGAAGCCATCGAATCCATACTGATTGTTTATCCTCTAGGATCCACCATAATCACTTAAGAATAAGAGTTTGGTTGGTGAGTTTCATTGGAGCAATATTTAAGCCCCTTTTTGCTTTAGGAATGCATAGCTTAACCCATTTAACCTTCGCAATATCTCTCGTTCAATTTGAGTGGTTCTACATAAAGTTCCTAAAGAGTTGCTCAATTGATCTGATAATGTTCTTAGAGAGGAAAAAGTGAGAGCTCCAGTAGATGTGGAGGGAGTTAAGGACTGTTTTAACGAGTTAAAGCTTCCCTGCATAGGAGAGAAATTTATTAACCTAAGAGTGGAGCCCTTTTTGGATTTTTTTGATAAGGGGAAGGCATTCAACAAACCACAAACTCTTTGTTGATATGGGAAGTCCCAAATATAGTAGTGATGGGGGGCTACATCAGCATAGCAGTGGCCGAAGCAATTGAGGATTTGAAAGTTAGGGCTCCTCGAGATAAAATGAAGTGGCTTTTTTGGAGATTGATGTGTAACCCAGAAATCTTGGTGAAGAGATCCAAGGATCATGTAAAGGCTTCAATAGAGTCCAAATTTGCTCGGTAGAATAATAGTAGGTCGTCAACAAAGGATAGGTTAGTTAGGCCAACCTTCTTGCAGCGAGAGTGACATATGAATTTGGGGTTTGTTTCCACTTCCTGTTTAATGATAGAGTTTAAGGTTTCCATGCATAGAATGAATAGGTAGGGGGAAAGAGGATCCCCTGTTAAAGTCCCTTAGTAGTCTTGAAGTAAGTCGAGGGATTACCATTGATGAGCATAAAAAAGCTAGCCGTTGAGATATATTCTACCATCTAGTTGATGAAGATTTGAGGAAAGCCATGAGCTTCTAGCATTCTCTAAAGAAAAGTCTAGATGACACTATTAAAGGCCTTATGAAAGTCAACTTTGATAGTGCAATTTGGAGTGGAATGAGATCGAGAATAACCTTTTAATAGCTCTTGAACTATTAAAATGTTGTCACAAATATGTCAGTTACAAATGAACGCACTCTGGTTGTCACTGATGAGGGAGGAGAAAACTTTCTTCAGTCGCATAAAAATCTTTGAAATGATTTTGTAAAGAATATTGGAGTAGGCTATCGGTTTGAAATCATTGAATCCAGAAGGGTTAGAGCCTCTAGTAATTAAGCAAAAGAAGGTTTTATTAATCTCCTTGAGTAACCTACCATTGGAAAAAAATTCCCAAACAGCTTCCTTGTTGAAAGGGCCAATGACAGCTTAAGATTTTTGATAAAAGTATGCATTCAGTCCATTTGGTCTATGAGCCTTCCTGCTATCCATAGCAAAGACAACATCTTCAATTTCCTTATCCTCCACCGGTTTGGTTAATGTAGCAGCTTCCTCTGAAGTTATCCTTATGTTAATAATCACAGTGAGTTCAACAGATGAGTCGTTAACTGAACTCGATGTACGAAGTAGTGAAGAAAAATATCTATTTGCCTCCTGTTGGATGTCATCAAGGGTGTGAAACTGAACCCCATCATCATTGGTGATGGAAAGTATGAGGTTTTGATTCTTCCTGGCAAGGATAGTATTAAAGAAAAATTTGGAGCGCCTATTGCCATCTTTAAGCCAATTGGTCTTTACTTGTTGTAGGAGTAAGAAGGAGTGGCTATTAATAACAATCTTGTAGTTCAATATGGCTTGTTTTTCTCTAGCTCGAAGGAGGGGATCTTGAGGAGAGGATGCACAAAGTTGCTGGATAGAAATGAGTTCATTCCGAACTGTCTATAGAACGAGAGTAGTGTCAGAACCCTTTAATGAGTTGAGAGTATTGAGTTCATGTTTGATAGCTTTGAGCTTATGAACCCAACATAACTGTTTGGTTCCATGAATCGAAATTCCAGCCCCTACTATGCAAACATTAAGAAAAACCAAGATCATTGGCCAAGAAATTATTAAATCGAAAAGGAGATGAATAGCTAGTCTACTGGAATAAGTTGTCAATCTTAATAGGAGTATGTCTGAAAATAGAGGTTTTTGAAAATTAGCAAAACTATTAGGGAACTTAGCCAGCCAAGTGGCATTGACAAGAGCTCTATCAAGCTTCTTTTTAATGAAAGAGCTAGTGCTTTGCTTATTGGTCTAAAAGAATTTGTAACCTATCCATTTTAAATCAGTAACGCCAAGGTGGTATTCTTTGAAGTCTCCCGAGAAGTTTTTGAGGCTGTAATGACTTGAGCTTTAGATTTGTATAGGGTGGAATTAAAGTCATCATAGATCAACCAAAGGGTGTCTATAGTGGAGCTAAAGTGTTTCAGATCATGCCATAAGGCTCTCCGCTGGAATCCAAAATTGTTGGCATAGATGAAAGACATAGAGGTATTAACTTGGTACTGGAGGAAATGAACATAAAGATGGATAGCTTGTTCTATTGTGTGGAGGATGTCTACCCAAATATCATCTACGTTATAGCAAATAATGATTCTTCCAAAAGAATGCACAGAATGATTGGAGAGAATAGGCCATTGAGGTCCAAACAACCTCAGTTTATTCACATTCTTAACCTTTATTTTAGTTTCTAATAGTCCTACAATTTGAGGCTTTTCCCTCATAACAAAATCCCATAAATTTGCTAGCCTTGTTGGGCAATTTAAGTCTTGAACATTCTAGACAATTGTATTTGGAGCTTTTCTTCTCACTTCGTTAGGAACGTCTTCTCTCAACCGTCAGAAAGTTATCTAGAGTTATTGTATTTGTTTCAACCGATGCTGTGGGAGAATGAGCTTCATCATTTGTGACAAGTTCTATAATAGTAAGAGTGATATTGGCAACATCAAGGGGGTGGAAGCATGTGCTGTTGAAATGAGAAGGTGAGAAACCAATGGAGTATTAGGGAGAGAAATAGTTTCCTCCTCGACAAAAACTCATAGAGAGTAATATGTTTCAACTGGGGAGTTCAAGATTAGTGTAAGGGGTGCAGATGTGGTGGGAACCAAAGGAGAACCAGAGGGAGGTTGAAGTTGCTCTACATCTGAACTTTGTAGGAGCTCAAGAGGCTGTAAGAGGTCAAGCATCAGGTAGAGGCAACTCTATGTTAGTCAAGCTTATAGATTGGGAATTCTCCTCTGTTAAAGAATATTGCTCGTCGTCTCCAGACACCGCAGTGCACATTAATTCTTGGTAGGTATCTCACTCAGAAGCTCTTTTGACAGTTCAACATTCACAGAGATCCTTACATAATCGATCCTTTTTTTCTTAGCAGTAGTTTCATCAAAACTTATAAGCTTGCCAATGAAACTAGTAAGAGAGCTGAGGCCCTGAGTAGTCTAATACTTAAGGGGCACATTGTGGAAGTTGATCCAAATAGGTACACTCTAGATTTTTATGGATTCTAAGTTGGGGCTAGGCTGCCATTTTTAGAGAAAGATGGGTTGGTTCCAAAAATGTCAAAGCCCTTCCTTAAGGATTTTGTGAGCTTGAGCTTTGGTGGAAAATGTGAATAGAATGAGGCTGTCCTTAGATAGAAACACGTTTTTCAAGCCTTTGCCTTTTTAGTGTTTATATGCCCAATGGTGGATAAGCAAAAATGATAAAGAAAAGCCCAATGAGTGTGGCTTCCCAACTCCTAAATCCAGCCTCTAAGACTTCAATCAGAGGACAAACCATAAGCTTCCCGTTAATTTTTTGGGGGGTTGGTAAGTGAGGTTGGAAGAAAGATGATCACGAAGCACCTATTTCCAGCTTTTACTTCGGTTAACAAGTGAGTTGTGGTGGTCAGGGAGGACAGTTGATGAAGGTGGAGTTGTGACTGGGGACAAGGAGGTGGGTGAGGAGTGGGAGGGCAAGGGTGAGAATTCTTCTCTGTCAACTGGAGTATGAGTCAACATTTATAGGAAGCCAGAGCTAAAATAAGTAAGAAATAGCTCTGGCGGTTGGGATAAAGCTAAAAGTTAGGTACAAAAACGGAAAGCAAATTGTGGCGAGAGAAGCAAAAGAGAGGGGAAAGTACAAAGTGCCTTTGACTTTTACCCGGAGCAGGGAATGAGAGAGTGGAATGGTGGACAGATGAGAGGGAGGACGAAGGGATAAGGAGAGGATGAAGATGAGAGTTAAGTGGTGATTGGTGCTGATCTAACTATAGTGCAAAGACGCATCACATTGGTTAATAAGATCCAAAGGCTTATCAAATGTGACCCAGTGAGATACGTCTCCATAAATGACATCTATTACAAAATAGATGGATTGCTTTCGAACATTAAGGGGTAAGTTGTGTAAGTAAAAAATTAAAGGTTATTTGAAAAATTATAAAATTTTCAATATCTAATGCTTACTTTGATTTACTGTAGTTTTCTCTTACAGTTTTAAGAAATTTTACATAAATGGAAATGATAATTACTACTTGAACGGTCAATGCTTACATGTTGAATTCATGAGTCACCTCCTTAGCTCATTACATTCACCACCGCCTTCGTTTTTTACACCTTTACCTAACTTGAAACCATCACTATATCTTAGTTATTCACTATACGTAATTAACCTAGCATCACCACCAAGCCTCAGATTTGAAGTAACAGACTCACCTCACTTGGTAATATCAAGCCTCCATTTACAAGCAATAGACTTTCCTCATTTAACACCATCATCATATTCTAGTTTTGCATCATTAGACTCACTTGACTTAGCATCAACATATATCTCTATTTAAGAGAAATAATCTCAACTATTACTCTTACTCTAGTCTTATTGGTGCTTATCATAACATTTATACATATTTTATTATAGTGATAATAAGTGGAGTTATTGGGATCTGTTATTTGTTCATCAATCTTGAATAATAAATATCATCTTTAATATTTGGTTCTACGATGGTAATAGTTTAATGTGATTATTATTGAAGCTTGTTATCATTGATGTGTAACATATATTAATAATCAATTTTATCATATCACATCTAAAAGCTAAGACTATTATCATGAAAATAACGAAAAGTTCTAACATAATGAGGTTGTCCTCAGATAGAAGCATGTTTTTCAAGCTCTTACCTTTCCAATGTTTATGTGCCCAATGGTGGATAAGGAAAAAAGGGGGCTTTATTTAAAGAAAAAAACAACGGGTGTAGCTTCCCAACTCCTAGCTCCTGCCTTTAAGACTTCAAACACAAGAGAGACGATAAGCTTCACGTCAATTTTTTTAGGGGTTGGTAAGTGAGGTTGGAAGCAAGATGATCACCAAGCACCTATTTCAACCTTTTTTTCGGGTTAATAGGTGAGGTGTGGTGGTCAAGGAGGACAACTGATGAAGGTGGAGAAGTGATTGGATAGGAAGAGGTGGTGAGGAGTGGGAGGGTAAGGGTAGGAATTCTCTCTGTGAATGGGAGTATGTGTTGACATTTGTGGGAAGCATAAGCTAAAAGAAGCAAAAAGCAGCTTTGGCAGTTAGGACATAACTAAAAGGTAGGTACAAAAAATGTAATGAAAATTATGGTGGGAGAAGGAAAAGGAGGGCAAAAGTACAAAGTGCCCTTGGCCTTTACCCAGAGTAGGGAGCGAGATGGTGGAATGGTTGGCAGATGAGAGGGAGGATGAAGGGATGAGGAGGGGAAAAAGATGAGGGTCAAGTAGGAGAGATTACCAAAGTCTTGCAAGTCCTGCGATGTAACTGTGACCTAGTGAGAGAGTCTCTGTCTCCATAAATGACATCTATTACAAAATAGATGGATTGCTTTCGAACATTAAAGGGTAAGTTGAGTAAGTAAAAAACTAGAGGTTATTTGAAAAATTACAAAATTTTTAATATCTAATGCTTACTTTGGTTTATTGTAGTTTTCTCTTGTAGTTTTCAGAACTTTTAGATAAGTGGAAATGCTAATTACTACTTTAATGATCAACGTTTACATGTTGAAGTCATGAGTCACCTCCTTAGCTCATTACATTCTCCATCACCCTCATTCTTTACATCTTTACCTAACTTGAAACCATCACTATATCTTAGTTATGCACTAGACTTACCTAACCTAGCACTACCACCCACCAAGCCTCAGATTTAAATTAGTAAACTCACCTCACTTAGTAATATCGAATTATCGATCCTCCATTTACAAGCAATAGACTTTGCTCATTTAACACCATCATTATATCCTAGTTTTGCATCGTTAGACTCACTTGACTTAGCACCAACATATATCTCTATTTAAGAGAAATAATCTCAACTATTACTCTTAGCCTAGTCTTATTGGTGCTTATCATAACATTTATACATATTTTATTATGGTGATACTGTGTAGAGTTATTAGGATCTGTTAATTTTTCATTGATTTTGAATACTAAATATCATCTTTAATGTTTGGTTCTGCGATGTTAAAAGTTTAATTTGATTATTATTGAAGCTTGTTATCACTGATGTGTAGCATATATTATTAATCAGTTTTATCATGTCACATCTAAAAGTTAAGACAATTATCATGAAAATAACTAAAAGCTCTACATAATATGGTTGTCCTTAGATAGAAGCACGTTTGTCAAGCCCTTACCTTTCCAATGTTTATGTTCCTATTGGTGGATAAGGAAAAAAGGGGGCCTTTGTTCAAAGAAAATAACATTGAGTGTAACATTTATACATATTTTATTATGGTGATATTGTGTAAAGTTATTAGGATCTGTTAATTTTTCATTGATTTTGAATACTAAATATCATCTTTAATGTTTGGTTCTGCGATGTTAAAAGTTTAATTTGATTATTATTGAAGCTTGTTATCATTGAAGTGTAGCATATATTATTAATCAGTTTTATCATGTCACATCTAAAAGTTAAGACTATTATCATGAAAATAACTAAAAGCTATACATAATATGGTTGTCCTCAGATAGAAGCATGTTTGTCAAGCCCTTACCTTTCCAATGTTTATGTTCCCAATGTTGGATAAGGAAAAAAGGGGCCTTTGTTTAAAGAAAATAACATCGAGTGTAGTTTCCCAACTCCTAGCTCCTGCCTCTAAAACTTTAAGTGCAGGACAGGCGATAAGCTTCCTATCAATTTTTTAGGGGCCTGGTAAGTGAGGTTGGAAGCAGGATGATCGCTAAACACCTATTTCAAGCTTCTTTTAGGGTTAACAGGTGAGCTCTGGTGGTCAAGGAGGACAGCTGATGAAGGTGGAGCTGTGATTGGAGAGGAGGAGGTGGGTGAGGAGTGGGAGGGTAAGGGTGGGAATTCTTTTCAATCAAGGAGAGTATGTGTGGACATTTATGGGAAGCCAAAGCCAAAGCTAAAAGAAGCAAGAAATAGCTTTGACAGTTGGGACAGAGTTAAAAGGTAGGTACAAAAAATGGAATGCAAATTGCGCCGGGAGAAGGAAAAGGGAGGGAAAAGTGCAAAAAGCCCTTGGCCTTTACCCAATGTAGGGAGCGAGAGGGTGGAATGGTTGGCATATGAGAGGGAGGATAAAGGGATGAGGAGAGGAAGAAGATGAGAGTCAAGCAGGAGAGATTGCTAGAGACATGCAAGACCAGCGCCATAACTACGACCTAGTGAGAGAGTCTCCGTCTCCATAAATGACATCTATTACAAAATATATGGATTGTTTTCAATAATTAAAGGGTAAGTTGAGTAAGTAAAAAATTAAAGGTTACTTGAAAAATTACAAATTTTGAATATCTAATGCTTACTTTGGTTTATTGTAGTTTTAAGATTTTTTCCGTAAATGGAAATGCTAATTACTGCTTCAATGGCCAGCGCTTACATGTTGAAGTCATGAGTCACCTCCTTAGCTCATTACATTCTTCATCACATTTAGTATTTACACCTTTACCTAACTTGAAACCATCACTATATCTTAGTTATGCACTAGACTTACCTAACCTAGCACCACCACGAAGCCTCAGATTTGAAGTAGTAGACTCACCTCTCTTGGTAATATCAAGCCTCCATTTACAAGCAATAGACTTTCCTCTTTTAACACCATCATCATATCCTAGTTCTGAATCATTAGACGGACTTGACTTAGCACCAACATATATTCTATTTAAGAGAAATAATCTCAACTATCGCTCTTAGTCTAGTCCTATTGGTGCTTATCAAAACATTTATACATATTTTATTATAGTGATACTAAGTTAAGTTATTCGGATCAATTATTTGTTCATTGAATTTGAATAATAAATATCATCTTTAATATTTGGTTTTGCGATGATAAGAGTTTAATTTGATTGATATTGAAGCTTGTTATCACTGATGTGTAACATATGTTATTAATCAATTATATCATGTCACATCTAAAAATTAAGACTATAATCATGAAAATAACTAAAAGTTCTAATATAATAAGGTGGCCCTCAGATAGAAGCATGTTTGTTAAGCCCTTACCTTTCTAACGTTTATGTGCCCAACAATGCATAAGGAAAAAGGGCGGCCTTTGTTTAAAGAAAAAACCAACGAGAGTAGCTTCCTAACTCCTGGCTCCTGCCTCTGAGACTTCAAGTGCAGGACAGATGATAACCCTCCCGTCACTTTTTTGGGGGGTTGGTAAATGAGGTTGGAAGCAAGATGATCGCCAAGCCCCTATTTCAAGCTTTTTTTTTCAGATTAACAGGTGAGGTGTGGTGGTTAAGGAGGACAGCTGATCAAAGTGGAGCTATGACCAGAGAGGAGTAGGTGGGTGAGGAATGGGAGGGTAAGGGTGGGAATTCTTCTTTATTAACAGGAGTATGTGTTGACATCTATGAGAAGCCAGAGTTAAAAGAAGCAAGAAACAACTTTGGCAGTTGGGACAGAGCTAAAAGGTAGGTAAAAAAAACAAAATGCAAATTGTAGCGAGAGAAGGAAAGGGGAGGGAAAAGTCCAAAGTGCCCTTGGCCTTTGCCTAGAGTAGGGAGCGAGAAGGTGGGATGGTTGGCAAATGAGAGGGAGGATAAAGGAATGAGGAGAGGGAGAAGATGAGAGTCAATGGGAGAGATTACCAGATTCATGCAAGTCCGGCATTATGACTATGACCTAGTGAGAGAGTCTCCATCTCTATAAATGACATCTATTACAAAATAGGCAGATTGCTTTCTAACATTAAAAGGTAAGTTAAGTAATTAAAAACTAAAGGTTATTTGAAAAATTACAAAATTTTCAATATCTATTGCTTACTTTGGTTTATTGTAGTTTTCTCTTGTAGTTTTAAGAATTTTTACGTAAATGGAAATGCTAATTACTGCTTGAATGATCAACACTTACATGTTGAATTCATGAGTCACCTCCTTAGCTTATTACATTCTCCATCACCCTCGGTCTTTACATCTTTACCTAACTTGAAACTATCACTATATCTTAGTTATACACTAGACTTACCTAACCTAGCACCATAAGCCTCATAATTGAAGTAGTAAATTCACCTCACTTGGTAATATCAAGCCTCCATTTACAAGCAATAGACTTTCCTCATTTAACACCATCATCATAGCCTAGTTTTGCATCATTAGACTCACTCGACTTAGCACCAACATATATCTCTATTTAAGAAAAATAATCTCAATTATTACTCTTAGTCTAGTCCTATTGTGCTTACCATAACATTTATACATATTTTATTATAGTGATACTGAGTAGAGTTATTAGGATCTATTATTTGTTCATTGATTTTGAATAATAAATATCATCTTTAATATTTGGTTTTGCGATGGTATGAGTTTAATTTGATTATTATTGAAGCTTGTTATCATTGATGCTTAGAATATATTTTTAATCAATTTTATCATATCACTTCTAAAATTTAAGACTATTATCATGAAAATAACTGAAAGTTCTAACATAATGAGGTCGTCCTTAGATAGAAGCAATACCTTTCCAATGTTTATGTTCCCAATGGTGGATAAGGAAAAAAGGGGGCCTTTATTCAAAGAAAAAACCAACGAGTGTAGCTTCCCAATTCCCAAATCCTGCCTCTAAGACTTCATGCACAAGACAGACGATAAGTTTTCCATCAATTTTTTAAGGGGTTGGTAAGTGAGGTTGGAAGCAAGATGATCGCCAAGCACCTATTTCAAGCTTTTTTTCGAATTAACAAGTGAGGTGTGGTGGTCAAGGAGGACAGCTGATGAAAGTGGAGCTTTGACCAGAGAGGAGTAGGTGGGTGAGGAATGGGAGGGTAACGGTGGGAATTCTTCTCTATTAACGGGAGTATGTGTTGACATTTGTGAGAAGCCAGAGTTAAAAGAAGCAAGAAACAACTTTGGCAGTTGGGACAGAGCTAAAAGGTAGGTAAAAAAACGAAATGCAAATTGTGGCGTAAGAAAGAAAGGGGAGGGAAAAGTCCATCATGCCCTTGGCCTTTACCTAGAGTAGGGAGCGAGAGGGTGGAATGGTTAGCAGATGAGAGGGTGGATGAAGGGATGAGGAAAGGAAGAAGATGAGAGTCAAGCGGGAGAGATTACCAGATTTATGTAAGTTCGGCGCTATAACTGTGACCTAGTGAGAGAGTCTCCATCTCCATAAATGACATCTACTACAAAATAGGCGGATTTCTTTCTAACATTTAAGGGTAAGTTGAGTAAGTAAAAAACTAAAGGTTGTTTGAAAAATTACAAAATTTTCAATATCTAATGCTTACTTTGGTTTATTGTAGTTTTCTCTTGTAGTTTTAAGAATTTTTACGTAAATGGAAATGCTAATTACTGCTTGAATGATCAACACTTACATGTTGAATTCATGAGTCAACTCCTTAGCTCATTACATTCTCCATCACCCTTAGTCTTTACATCTTTACCTAACTTGAAACCATCATTATATCTTAGTTATACACTAGACTTACCTAACCTAGCACCAGAAGCCTCATAATTGAAGTAGTAAACTCACCTCACTTAGTTATATCAAGCCTCCATTTACAAGCAATAGACTTTCCTCATTTAACACCATCATCATATCCTAGTTTTGCATTATTAGACTCACTTGACTTAACACCAACATATATCTCTATTTAAGAGAAATAATCTTAACTATTGCTTTTAGTCTAGTCCTATTGGTGCTTATCATAACATTTATACATATTTTATTATAATGATACTGAGTAGAGTTATTAGGATCTGTTATTTGTTCATTGATTTTGAATAATAAATGTCATCTTTAATATTTGGTTTTGAATGGTAAGAGTTTAATTTGATTATTATTGAAGCTTGTTATCACTAATGCTTAGCATATATTTTTAATCAATTTTATCATATCACATCTAAAAATTAAGACTATTATCATGAAAATAACTGAAAGTTCTAACGTAATGAGGTTGTCCTCAGATAGAAGCACGTTTTTCAAGCCCTTACCTTTCCAATGTTTATGTGCCCAACGTTGGATAAGGAAAAAAGGGGGCCTTTGTTTAAAGAAAAAAACAACGAATGTAGCTTCCCAACTCTTAGCTCCTACCTCTAAAACTTCAAGCGTAAGACAAACGATAAGCTTCCCATCAATTGTTTGGGGCGTTGGTAAGTGAGGTTGGAAGCAAGATGATCGCCAAGCACCTATTTCAAGCATTTTTTCGGGTGAACAGGTGGGGCGTGGTGGTCAAGGAGGACAGCTGATGAAGGCGGAGCTGTGACTGGAGATGAGGAGGTGGGTGAGGGGTAGGAGGGTGAGGGTGGGAATTCTTCTCTATTAACGGGAGTATGTGTTGACATTTGTGAGAAGCCAGAGTTAAAAGAAGCAAAAAACAACTTCGGCAGTTGGGAAAAAGCTAAAAGGTAGGTATAAAAAATGAAATGCAAATTTTGGCGGTAGAAGGAAAAGGGAGGGAAAAGTCCAAAGTGCCTTTGGCCTTTACCTAAAGTAGGGAGCGAGAGGGTGGAATGGTTGGCAGATGAGAGGGAGGATGAAGGGATGAGGAGAGGAAGAAGATGTTAAGTCAATTAAAATGCATATATTTTGGGCGTAATTATTGTCAAGGTGTTGAAATTATTATCCGAAATTGATGGAATTGTTCTATAATTGTTTACAGATGGTTTTCAACACTCTAAGGAC
>JAOTAX010124562.1:0-20400 GCA_025629825.1 Erythroxylum guanchezii | reverse complement strand
GCAAGATGAAAAGACAATCCTGAAGAGTAAAACATTCTAGCAATCTCAAGATCTAAATTTTCTCTAGCTTGCATGTTAAAAGCATCCTCTATAGGTCCTAATGTTGTCCTCCTCTTTCTTGAATCAAAACTACTAGTAAATGATGCTTCACCAGTTGAGAAATTTTAAGGTTGACTTGATAAGGGTGGAAGAGGGACAGGTCTTTCCTTGGAATTTCAATCAACAATGTAGCTTCATTGTCAATTTTTTAAAGTTTTGTCACCTTTGAGGATGAAATGTCACCACAAACTCGAATTCCCTTTCCTGGCAATTTCAACAAATGCGCCCTTACCCTAGTGTAAGAACCTCTTAATGAGCTATGGCAAAAACTATACTCAAACTCAAAGTTTCCACCACCCTCTGTTTTATTTTTCTTGACCACATATTTCCATAGTAGTTTTTCTAGATTTTCTTGTTCAGCACCACTACTAGAAGCCATGGAAAAAGGAGAATAGTGGATTACAATACCTAATTAAGATACCAAATTATATTAACAAACAAGTAAAGAATATCAAGAAACAAGAAAGTATTTTTGTATCAATGAAGAAAGCAAGAGCTTGTATCTTAATTAGACAAAAACAGAATTCCAAACGCTGGGCAAATTATTCTTTCAGAAAAGTCAGCTTATTCAATCAAGAAATTAAACATGGAGTAGCATTACAAAAAAACCAAGCTATATAATGGTTTCAAAAGACAAATAACATTTATTTAATACTTGAAAACAGTCCTGGACTTTTGTAACATTGTTAATTCCATTGAGTTAATAGGTGACCAGTCTTCTAGTTTTGTACATCATAATAATCCAATGACACCAACGAAAAGTGTCATTCCAAAAGCCCCACATGGTCATTAAAATAATGAGAAAAACACAGATGGTCGATTGATCTTGGCCCAAAAGCCACATATGGTCATCAAAATAATGAGAAAATAGTACACAGATGGTCGATTGATGTTGGGAAACTATAGGCCGTGTAAAAACCCAAAAGCCACACAAGGTCATTAAAATAATGAGATCAATTTACCTAAAATTTTAAAATAATAAGAACTTGGAAACACCGAAGCATAGATGATTGAAAAGAAAACACGATCTACACAGATGATTGGAAATACCGAGTGGCGATGCTTCATGGCGGTGACAGCTTGAGCTCGACGTCAACTGGAAAACAACGAGGAGCGATAGGCGCTTGAGGGCCAGTGACAACTTCAACTAAAATGGATGAGAAAGCTAGGGAGCAAGATTTGTGAGAGACATAAATCGGCGGGATAGTAGAAGAAGGAATTTGAGAAGTTCTTTCTTAATAAGGAAGACGTCGACTAAATATCTTTTTGAATAATTGATAAAAATATTACAAGCCATATTCAGGCGAGCCGTATCTAGCCGTATTCGCACCGTATCCAAGCCGAAAAAAATTTATTTATTATGAAACGTACGGACACGTGTCTGACACATTTCCACCGCATGTCCAACGCGTGTCCGTGTCGGACATGTGTCGGACACACGGACACGACAACATTTTACCGTGTCTGTGCTTTAGAGGCTGCAACTGATAAAACCATCAAAAGTGTGTAAGGACTATCTACTCAGGAAGCAACAAAGGGATCCTTTTCATAAGAAGAGTTCATAGAGAGCTGAACTGCCACTACAATTGATTTATTCCGATTTTTGTGGTCCCATTCAACCAATATCCAATAACAATAAGAGGTACTTTATCACTTTCATCGATGATTGTATTCGAAAGACATGGGTTTATTTCCTACATGAAAAGTCCAAAGCATTTCCATTTTTCAAAGAGTTCAAAGCCAAGATTGAGCGTGAAGTAGATTTGCAAATTAAGTGTCTCCGAACTGATCGTCATGGCAAATTCATGTCATCAGAGTTCTCAAGTTTCTGTGTTGAACATGGGATAAAAAGGTGGCTTAATGCTACATATTCACCATAACAAAACGACGTTGTCGACCGAAAGAACCGTACCATTAAGAATATGGTTCGAAGCATGTTGATTGGAAAAAATATTTTAAAAAGTTTCTAGCTGGAAACTGCTAATTGGGAAGTACACGTTCTCAAAAGAAATCCAATGCTAGCAATGAAGAACAAGACGCCGGAGGAAGCTGGGAGTGGGAAAAAACCTTCTGTTGGATATTTCAAAGTCTTTGGATGCATAGCTCATGTGCGCGCGGCATATAACACATGAGGTAACTTGGATCAACATAGTACAACCTGTGTTCTTCTGGGAGTTAGTAAAGAATCCAAGGAGTATCGACTCTATAACCCCATCAACAAAAAGATAATTGTCAATTAGGATGTTGTATTTGAAGAGGACAACAGTTTGAATTGAGGAGAAGAATGTGCAAGTTCAGTTTAGTCTGAATTGGATTGGAATGAAATTGAAAGTAACGTTGAAGAAGATGATCAACAATAAGAATAGAAGTAGATGTTGGTGCACAGTAAAATGAAGCTCCAGAACAGCAAATTCCACTCACAGTACCACAAGTTTCCACGTCAACCAGGCAACGTACTCTTGTTGGAATTTTAGAATGAGAAACTAACAAAAATAAAGTAGAATAGAAAAGAGATAATGCAAGAGGTCATTTTATTAATTGGATCTAAATTACATTGACATGAAGACCTAAATATATAGATAATGAAATAACAAACTTAGCTAATATCTAGATAAAACAAATCGAATTTAAAAGTTTAAATCCTAACTAGATAACAACTTTATCTTAAAAGATAAAATTTTATCTTTTAACAAATATCTTATCTTTAAACAAAATGTTCAATTTTAACTTTGAATCAATATTTCCAACATTTTCCCTTGATTCAAAGTTGTAGAAAATTCAAACTCTATCGAACACATCTTTCCATATTTCTTATTTATGAAGCACCTTCTCTTCACTATATGATGCATTTTCTTATTATCATCTTCAAATTTGCATGATGCACTTTCTCATCACCATCTTCAAATTTGTATGATGCACTTTCTCATCATCTTACCATTGTTGAGCACTTTCTCTCAACTAATTCAAAAAAGATTCTTCTTCAACCACTTCAACCTTCGCTAGATAGGCTCCTTCCACCATCTTTTCATTTTCTTGATTTCTCATTGCCCTTCTTTTCTCTTGAACTTACAAAACATTAATCACTCATAGGTCCCTTAAGGATCTAAAGCTCTGATACTATGTTGGAATTTTAGAATAAGAAACTAACGAAAATAAAGTAGAATAGAAAAGAGATAATGCAAGAGGTCATTTTATTAATTGGTTCTAAATTACATTGACATGAAGACCTAAATATATAGATAATGAAATAAATATCTAGATAAAACAAATCGAATTTAAAAGTTTAAATCTTAACTAGATAACAACTTTATCTTAAAAGATAAAATTTTATCTTTTAATAAATATCTTATCTCTAAACAAAATCTTCAATTTTAACTTTGAATCAATATTTCCAACAACTCTACCTATATGGATGAAGGATTATGTAACAGGTGAAGAGTTATCTGAAGATGACCTTGAATCACACCTCACTGCCAGTAGAGGAGATGATCGTGTACACTTTGAAGAAGCCAAAAAGGATCCTATATGGACGACGGACATGAGGGAAGAAACTAAAGCTATAAACAAAAATGCATGGCATGTGGGATTTAACTGAGCTTCCGGCTGGTGCTAAAAAGATTGGAGTCAAGTGGATTTTTACAACTAAGCGTGATGAAAATGGAGAGGTCAACAAGTATAAGGCAAGATTGGTGGTACGGGGATATACTCAAGAATACAATATAGACTATACGGAGGTGTTTTCCCCAATAGCTCGCTTAGAGACTATTCGGCTAGTCATTGTCGTAACTACTCACTATAGATGGTCCATCTACCAAATGGATGTAAAATATGCCTTCCTACATGGGGAATTAAATGAAGATGTTTACGTCGAACAACCACAAGGATTTGAGAAGAAAGGGGAAGAAGAAAAAGTCTACAAGCTGAAACGTGATTTGTATGGATTAAAATAGACCCCTTGGGTTTGGTACAATTGCATTGAAGGATATTTCCTTAGCCATGGGTTTGAAAAATATGAATATAAACCTACGTTGTTCACTAAAGTGGAGAAGAAGAGCATCTTGGTGGTGAGCTTGCATGTGGATGATTTGACTTACACAAGGAATGATGAAAAGTTGATGATGAAGTTCAAGAGGCCCATGAAGCTAGAATTCGCTATGTCCGACATTGAAAAAATGAATTTCTTTCTCGGTCTCGAAGCATCAGAGAGAGCTAATGGTATCTTTGTGTGTCAAAATAAGTATGTGATAGATCTTCTACAGAGATTTGGAATGGACAACTCAAAATCCATCAATAATCTAATGGTCCCAGGAAGTAAATTAAGCAAGGATGAAAAGGGAAAAGGAGTAGACAATACGCTCTACAACCAGATGGTTGGGAGCTTATTATATGTAACAGCCATGAGGTAGGATATTATGTACAGAGTGTGTAACATCCCAATACCATAGGACATAAGCCCGTTATTCTTCAGAATATCCGAGCATATACCCTACGAGAATGACATGTTAGAGCAATCACATTCACTTCATTTGGCATCATAAAGAACATAAGTATTTAAAATGTTAACATATCTCATTTCATTAATAAAACATGTTTTACATGGTCATTTCATTACAAACCATCCATATAGTTACAATACAAAAACCATCTGTGTTCACACTATTTATACAAAATATTCCACATTCGATGGAAAACTATACAAAAGCATTTTATCTAAACCCCTCAGATGATAGCTGACCAGACCTTTGAGCGATATGTTGTTCCCAAAATAGACAATACTAGACTTCAACTAGATTGCTTTAGAAGATAAATCTCCACTCAGTACCTTTAAAATCAACGTTGTAATTTTGATGAGTTTTGCGAACTCAGTGAGTGAACCATCATCTATGTGCTCACTCAAATAGAACATAAACATCCTATGTATAAAACACAACTCAATCAGTATAATAACTTATCCAAATTCAAATCTCATATACATCACATTACTCATCATATTTCAATAAGCATATTATGAATATAAAGACTTCATATAGTCATTTCAGAATAATCCAATCATTTATCTCAATTCTTCATATCATCAAAATGTACACAAGCATTACACATCATTATATCAACATAATTCAACATTTATTTGCAATCAATCTCATGAACATGTGTAAGGATATAGATGCAAATGCACATGGGACTTACTTTTATTTTTATTTTGTTATGACCGAGCGTCTATATATCGATTATCGGTCCCGTATCTGTTGTAGATATCGGACTCATTTCAGTATTTCCCCGTACCCGTTGTGGATACCAGGTTCATTAAATGTTAAGCCTGAGGCTCTGTGCATACATATTTGAGCTTAAAGCTCTTTTCACGTTGGCTACTCTAGTCACAACTCTTTTATGTGAACATGCATATTCATGTAATAAAGTACAACACTTTAACATAATATATCATTAATCACTTTTCAGTCAAGAAACACATTCAATTACCACAATTCATTGGATGTATGTCCGACATTCAACATATAGTTAAGAATTCATTTTCTTTATTCACATTCAAATCATAAACTCGCAATACAGTCCTGAATATCAAATTCCTCAGACAATTAATTGTTTGAAATCATCAATGTCATAATTATATCAATATCGATTCAATATAGAGAAATCAAGTTTAATCAAAATAATATGAACAGAACATGTTTCTAATCGAGGTCACACATTTAGGTTACTTACCATACACTCTAGTTAGCTATTGCCTTGACGAACTGGCAATGTCTGGATGGTGTCAGTCGATTTGTGACTCTACAACACGCAATACATATATATACAAATCACTACTTGATCAATCAGATAAATACTCAAATTTACACATGTATATGTGTTGTGTTCAATGCATGCTCAATTGATCATTCTGGGTATGTAACCTATCTTAATCATTTTTACATCATGACTTATACATCTTTTAGTTTGCAATTAGGTTTATTCCTTAAGTAAACTTAATCACTTTCCATTCATCATTCATAAAGTCATCAATTTTTCCTAGTATTATACATTCACACAATTTCCTCAATTCTGATTCAATCATACGTAATTCACCATACACATATTCTTTGGATCTCATTTGCATTCATAAAAACATCTTTATAATATTAACAACTCATATTTTACACTTATCCTTGAACATTTCCATGATAAAAAACGTCTTGTAACATACACACCATTGTTACTTTAAATCTGGAATTTCAGCAAGCTAAATCATTACATTCACCAAACTTTTTCCCGCAATATATTTTCATACATTTACTCAATTCTCATTCATAAGATCATGTTTGCATTAAAAGAACTCATTTATTCCTTTAACTAACTATAATTTTCTAGATTTGAATTAATTCCACATGAAACTAGTCCCTTCTTTAGGTTATGACTTCAATTAACTACATAAACTTATCAAGATATCTTCTAGCCAAACTGTTTCACAGAAGCATTAATAAGGCATCAATAAATGTTTTTCATGTTTTATACTTTCACTAATTTGAGCTTTAAAGTCCCCAAAAATTAGGAAATAATATAAAGTTCCTGCGCAGGAGTATGTCACAAGAAGTATTAGGAAAGTAAGCATAACTCAAGTTCTAGTCACTATTTTATCAAGACACTTCACAGAGGTCAACCTAAGACCTATATCTACAACTTTGAATCTTTGAGTTTCTTCAAATTCATGCCGTTAAGATATGTAAAATAGATCAAAAGAGGAAGATGAAATTGAAAGCAGAATTTTGACCTACAACTCTAATTTTCCATATTCAAAAACACTTCAATAACACCTATCTTTAACATGAATCCACCTTCATTTATACATCAAATCTCAACCTAAATCATCCATTTAACATTCTATAACCTACTATTTTCATATATGCAAAAACATAACAGAAAAATACCTAAGTTCATGCAGAAATTTCCACCACAATCAATCATTAACATCATTCACAATTCATCCTATTTCATCATCATCAATTCTCTATTATAACATGCCATAAACACTAATCTTTTACTTACTTGTTTAGTTCTAATCCCAAGTTAAAAGTCACTCTAAATCTGTACTCCAAACATGCAGAATCATCACAAATTCAAGGTGGAACTTTGATGGATTTCGGCTAGGTTCAATCAACAACAACAATCTGATCTTTTGCTTAACTTTATGAAGGTAAAAGTTGGACTATTTATGTAGCAATTGGACATGATTACAAACAAACACAGGAATGTGAAAGAGAAGAGTGTTTCGGTGGTGTGTGAGAGGAAGGAAGAACAAGAATGAGCTTAGTTAGAGTTGTTCCTACTGAAGCTTACACCTAAGGTGTTAGGTGTCACCTTACTACAATATCATGTGTCACCAAATTAAATTGCCATATATCTAAAGGCATGTACAACATTTATCAAGTAAATATGCTACCATATGTCACCAATAATACTAAGTTATATGTTAAGTAATCACAGCTGCCAATTGTCATCAACTTACTAATCCATTTGTCACACAATGATCCATGCCAAATGTCACTCAATTATAGGCTTAATCATCCTAATTTCCATGTATCAATTTTTCTTACCACTTGGCATTTTTCCTAGACCAAATGTACATTTAATTCCTCAATTTTCCAATTATATCAATTAATTCCAAATTCACTACTTGTAATCAATCAAACCAAAATTCAAGACACAAACGTTTCACAATTCACATCATGAACGTGTTAATCTTTTCATACCCCAGAATGAGTCAATTGAGTGCATATACATTCCTTGTAATGTGTACAAAATCATAATTCATAATTCATAATTCATGTGTGTATGCCAATGATATGCATGTGAATGAAATGCAATTCATTAATTCGAAATGACAACTAAAGCTCTAACCCTCAATATGGAGAACGAGTTATTACAATTCTCCTCCCCTTAAGAAATTTCGTCCTTGAAATTCTGACCACTTTGATTAAATAAGTGGGGGTACTGATTCTTCATATTCTTCTCAATTTCCCAAGTGGCTTTTTCTCTAGAATGATTCGTCCAAAGAACTTTGACGAATGGGATCACTCGGATTCTCAACTGCTTGGTTTGATAACCAACTATCTTTACTAGTTCTTTAATATAACTTAGCTTAGTTGCAACTTCAACTTCCTAAGTAGGTAGTATATAGGTTGGATCCAATCGATATTTTCTAAGCATAATCATATGGAACACATTGTGAATCTGAGCCATTTCAGCCAGTAATGCTAGTCTGTAAGCTAATGGTCCTACTCTCTTAGTAATCTCATATGGACCAATATATCGAGGGGTTAACTTACCCTTTTTACCAAATCTCAACACTCCTCGCCAAGGTGATGCTCTCAGAAACACCTTATCACCCATTTGGTATTCCATATCTCTCTGATGTCGATCGACATAACTCTTTTGTCTATCTTAAGTCGCCTTAATTTGGCTACGAATCAATTTCACTTTATCTACAGTGTCCTAAATCAACTATGGACCTTGATTAAACCCTCTTCATCTCAATATAGTGGTGACCGACATTTCCTTCCGTATAAGGCTTCATAGGGTGCCATACCGATACTGTTATGATAGTGATTATTATATGCAAATTTAATAAGTGCTACATACTGATCCCATGCTCCTTAGAACTCCAAAACATAAGCTCTAAGCATATCCTCAATAGTTTTAATAGTCATCTCACTCTGTCCGTTTATCTGAGGATGAAATGTTGTACTAAAATTCAGTTTCGTACTCAAAGCTACCTGTAAACTACCCCAGAATTTGGAAGTGAATTTGGGATCCCGATTAGACACAATAGAGACTAGGACACCATGAAATCTTACAATCTCATTCACATACCTCCGGGCCAATTGATCTAATATATTTTTCTCTCTCATAGGTAAGAAATGGGCCAATTTCGTCAATCTATCAATAATGACCCAAATAGAATCATGTTGTCTCGGAGTCCTCGATAATCTCATAATAGAATCCTTGGTTATTCTCCCCTATTTTCACTTCGAAATTGGCAATGACTGTAACAGCCCAATCGGAGCTTAATGCTCAGCCATAATCTGCTGACAAGTCAAACATTTAGCTACATACTCCGTCACTTGCTTCTTCATCCCTGGCCACAAAAATGTTGTTTTAAAGTACTGTACATCTTGGTAGTACCAGGATGCATACCATAAGCTGCCACCTATGCTTCTTCCAAAATCTCTCTTCTCAGATCATCAATACCAGATAAACACAATCTTTACTTCAACCATAAAGTACCATCTCTCAACCCAAGTTCAAAATTCAAAATTTGTTTCAACTTCTCAATACGCTTCAC
The DNA here is from genome assembly GCA_025629825.1 of Erythroxylum guanchezii. Lineage (NCBI taxonomy): Eukaryota > Viridiplantae > Streptophyta > Magnoliopsida > Malpighiales > Erythroxylaceae > Erythroxylum > Erythroxylum guanchezii. The sequence continues at coordinate 10,964 of JAOTAX010124562.1, read as the reverse complement.
AAATTCTGGATCTTTACTATGAGCTTTTCTTTTTTTTCATATAATACTAACCTAAGCTTCAGTATAGCTAATAATACTTCATTTTGCCCCAATTTTAACTCAACATTTAAGGCTCTCAATTGGATTAGGCTCGATAACCTCGAAATCTAAATCTATACCACACTGCGATTAGACTTTATACTTAATGCATCCACCATCACATTAGCTTTACTAGGATGATACTCAATCGTACAATCATAATCTTTCAGTAGCTTAATCCATCTCCTTTGTCTCATCTTCAATTGCTTCTGACTCAACAACTATTTCAAACTTTTATGATCAGTGAATACTTGAAACATCTCTCCATATAGATAATGTCTCCAAATTTTCAAAGCAAATACCACTGTGGCCAATTCCAAATCATAAAGCGAATAATTAAATTCATGAGACCTCAATTGTCTCAATGCATATGCAATTACTCTGCCATACTGCATTAAAACACACCTTAACCCTTAATGCGATGCATCACAACACACAATATATCCTCCAGATCCAGATGGAATAGCTAACACCGATGTTGTATTCAAACGGTGTTTTCACTCCTCAAAACTCCTTTGGCATTCATCAGTCCATCTGATCAAACACCCATTCAGCTCTCTCTAACCAACCTTCTCCCTCCACAAGGTTTTTTCTTCTATAGAAGTCTACAACCCCTTATTTTCTAAGCTTATCATACCTCCTTTCCCTTTTCTTAGGAATTCTCAAAGGCATCTGTTCAAACTGAGGTATTAGAGACTCTCTATTGGCTCGTATGGACTCAAGGTCAATTGACTCTGCGGCTTGATCTCCTATAGCGAATGACCTACAAAAAACAATACTCGTGATCACTATACGAATCTCTCACTATATATTATGTCTAAATGCTACTAGATGTCCCTATAGATGTCAAACCATGCTTTGATTCAAAAAATTGTATCATCCCACTACCATAGGACATAAGCTCGACATTCTTCAGAACATCCGAGCATATACCCTACAGGAATGGCATGTTAAAGCAATCACTTTCACTTTATATGGAATCATAAAGAACATAAGTATTTAAAATGTTAACATATCTCATTTCATTAACAAAACATGTTTTATATTGTCATTTCATTACAAAACATCCATATAGTTACAATATAAAAACCATCTGTGTTCACACTATTTATACAAAATGTAACATCCCACTACCATAAAGTATATACCCGAACATCCAGAGGACATTCAAGTACATATCATATGACAATGGTATGTTAGAGCAAACATAATCTCTTAAATGGCATCATAAAGAATATACAATACTTAAAAACTTCAACACTTCATTTCATTCATTGACAAAAGTTGACACTGTATTCATTGAAACAAAAATTTACAATCCTTATACAAAAGTTCTATATGACAAGAAACTACAAATTACAAACTATAACTCCTCTGATGTCAGCTGATAGACTTTTGAGCCATAACTTAATCCAAAATGTTCCTCTAAACAATCTTAGGAACTAGGTCTCCTATCTCGTACCTGAAAAGCCACGTTGCAATTTTTGATGAGTTTTGTGAACTCAATGAGTGAACCATCATTGATGATCTCACTCAAGTCAAATACACAAATATCACACAATCAACCAATTTCACAAACATTCTTTCATAATATGAATAACCCAATCAATCACATTATCGTGGCATATCACTTAATCATCACAATTTCAGAAAAGATTTCATGATAATATATTTCATAATCATAAGTATACAAATGCAGATGTATATGAGACTCCAGATTTGTTATTATTTTTTGTGACCGAGCGCCTTTCAGATACAGATATAGATACTAGCCCATTGGGCTTAGTCAGATATAGAAATCACGGAGCAAAGCTCTACGTGCATAATTCTGAGCTTAAAGCTCTTTCAGACTGGCTAGTCTGATCACAACACCTTTATTTGAACATGCATTTTATGAAATGCATCAAATAACAGAATATTCCATGTATAGCATTCACTTATGATGTATAAACAGAATATTATATTCATCGTACCTAAGTCTAGCATTCAACTTTCGTTGAGTATACAGATATCATTTAGAATTTAGATGCAAATAGAACACTTTCAATACATTCCCAAATATCAAACTCCTCGGACCATTAAAGTCTAGAATTCATAAACAAATTACAATCAATTCATTACCAGTTCAATATATAGGAATTAAACAGAAACATAAATAAATCAATCCTAGTGATATCATCTAGGTTGACTCACAGTATGCTCCAATTTATGTTGTTGCCTGGAAGGTCCGGCAATGTCTGAATGGCGTCCGACTTGAGAATCTAAAATCATACAATTCACACATAATTCACATTACAAAGTTAATCAATCAAATACATATTCATTTGTGCACATATATACATATTTCATGTTCAATGCATGCTCAATGTTTTTTTCCCTGGTATGAAACCTTATTCAACTTTCTTAATCATTCAACATCATACTTTGTATACTACCATTTTGCAATCAGGTTTGTCCCTTTAAAATAGCTTGATTTACTCCAAATTCATCAATCATACTTTACACTTATCCTTAAACATTTCCATGATCAAAAAGCTTCTTATAATACACACACAATTGGTACCTTACATCTGAAATTTTAGCAAGCTAAATCTACACATTCATCAAAATTTTTCCAGCAACATATACTCATACATTCACCCAATTCTCATTCATAAATACCCTACTTTCTTCAATACTCATTCATCCAAACTTAGATGCATTATTATCCAACATTCTTTTCCTTGAAGTATAACATCAATTACCAATCAAAACTTATCACACATTTAACCAACTTTTCCAACATCAAATTATGTCTTTTTAAACATTAATCAAGTCCAAATGCATCATAGTTAAATACCTTATCCTTAATTGTTTCAAGAATTACACAAAAGAACATTTTCTTTACTTCCATGCAATTTCCACTATTATATATGGCTTCCCACAATCATGGGATGGGTTATCCAAAAGTTTCCATCCGATTCCTTCATTAGTTTTCCAGATTTTCTCAGGACAAGTTTTGGGTCAGTTTTGTATGGCCATTATGACATAAAAAATGAAGTCATTAGGTAGTAAATTCTTCTAAAAAATATTCCCATATATCTTAAGTTTCTAATGAACTAAAGTTCATACAATTTGGTTCAGTATTCTGCAAGTTATACCCAAAATTATACAGACTATTCTCAAACAGTGACAGATTCCAAAAACTCAACTTCAAGCCAAATTTTGAAACTCTTAGAGATAGAATTAAAATTTGATTCCTCCATGAACAATATAGCCACATGTCTCTAGTTTAATCTAAACTTAAAATCATCCCATTTTTATGTCTATAGATCAATTTATGGCCAAAACACCGATGTATATTCAATGAAAGCACTGTAGCTAACATATTCCTGCAATTCTTCTTTCATTTATTTCCAAATTTTTTTACACTTTATACCAAAGTTAAATAACATCTTTATAGTTCATCAACTATACCTCTGTTAGGCCTTAATCATACTCCAATTCCTCATCAATAACATCTCTTATTCCTGTTAGTTTTGTAAGGGACTTTGTCCCATATGGAAAGTAAGTGAGGGAGGGGGTGGCCAAACAAATATAAATAAATCCCCTCCCCCTTCCATTTTAATCATCCAAAAACCAAAAGAAAATATTAACTCTTAGTTCTCCTTATTTGGTGAGTAAGAGAAACACTAAAAGTAGTAAGTTTTTTATGAGTAATTTTTTGGGTGTATTGAGGTAAGGGTTTGAGAGAGTGTGTCAACATTAAAGTTTTGAGTTATAAGTGTTTGTTTTTCTCCCCAATAAAAAGGTGTGCAGTAGCTCCGGAGACGTAGGCACAATTTGGCCAAACTCCGTTATCCAATTTTATGTTGTGTGATTGTTTCACTGGTATTCTAGCTGTGTGGAAATAGTCGAATTTCCTTACAATTGGTATCTAAGCCTTGGAGAAGTGAGTATGCTCTGTAGTCGCCACAATAGTGGATTTTCTACATTAGAAAACTTTCTTTGGGTGTGTTGAAGCTTAGAGTTAGTATACTCTGCAGTTGCCACAGGAGTGGATCCTCTACATCAGAAAACTTGCCTCAAGTATTTTTTGGCTACTGAGTGGTGTTATTAAAGAGGTTTTGTCTAAGGAGATTGGATAGTAAGTGGGAGCAATTGTGATCCCTCCAAATTTTCCTAAGAGCTTTAGCTAAAGTTCTGTCTAAGAAAAATTGGAACTTAAGTGGGACCTGTTGTATCTCGCCACCCAACCTTTCCTGGGACAGGGGAAGAATATGCTATATAGTGACAGTTAGAGTGCAATTCATCTGGTCAAGAATCCAACATTCCACTCAAGAACCAAGCATATCGGTGTTCGTTATCATTTCATCAAGTCCTTGTTAGAAGATGAAGTGTTAACACTTGAGAAGATCCTTGGAAGCAAGAACCCTGCAAACATGTTAACCAAGGTGGTGACAATCGAGAAACTGAAGTTGTGCGCAACTTCAGTTGGTCTGCAAAAGTAACAAAATCTAGACGAGCTACTGCATCAACTAAGTTTGAAGACAGATTGAAATCGACCTTCAAGTGGGAGATTGTTAGTTTTGTAAGGGACTTTGTACCATATGGAAAGTAAGTGAGGGAGGGGGGTGGCTAAACAACTATAAATAAACCCCCTCCGCCTTCCATTTAATCATCCAAAAACCAAAACAAAATATTAACTCTTAGTTCTCCTTATTTGGTGAGTAAGAGAAACACTAAAAGTAGTAAGTTTTTTTGTGAGTAATTTTTAGGGTGTATTAGGGTAAGGGTTTGAGAGAGTGTGTAAATATTAAAGTTTTGAGTGTTGAGTGTAAACACTTGTAAGTGTTTGTTTTTCTCCCCAATAAAAAGGTGTGTAGTAGCTCTGGAGACGTAGGCACAATTTGGCTGAACTCCATTATCAAATTTTGTGTTGTGTTATTGTTTCACTAGTATTCTAGTTGTGTGAAAATGGTCTAATTTCCTTACAATTACAGATCAAAATTATTCAATTAAGAGCTCACAAATTATCAAACCAGAAACTTTTACATTATTATGTATATAGTCTTAGTTATTTCCCAATTCAAGTTATTTGTTTGCTTAAATTCTATTTTGAATTATCTTATGAATTTGATTTGATTGTTTGATTCCGGACATTGAAGGTTCGAGGTTTTGATTCATGAATGTGACAATTGAAGTGTTCCAATAAATAAATGTGAAGAAATAAGTGTTGCTCAACAATTTTGTTGAATGTCGGACTAAGTTCAATGATAAATGTGTTCTGAGTGTGAATGTGAAATCGTGTGATTGATTGAGAATGTGTTAATGTGAAGCGTTCCATTACATGAATGCATGAAAGATAAAGGCAGTGTGACCGGAGTCACCAATACAAAGACTTAAAGCTCAGACTGTGATAAGAGACTCTGGCTCAGTTGTGAATGTACCTGGTATCCACTAAGGGATATGGGACATTATGCGATACAGCTTGGTATCCACTAAGGGATATGGGCTAGTAAAAAGGCAATCGGTCACAACGACAATAATAAATAAAAGTGAGTCTCACATGCATTGTATTTATAATTGATATGTGTATTTTTGTATGAATGAAATAATTGGTATTACTGTTCGGAAAGTGATATGTGATGCTTTATACAAAAATGCAAAGATGTGGATCAAATGTTATGTGTATTGATGTGATGTATGAATTGAGTGAACCATCAATGATGGTTACCTCATTGAATTCGCAAAACTCACCAAAATTGCAACGTTAATTTTTTAGGACCAAGAGAGGACTTTAGCTACTGAGAGACGCTACAAGAAGTATAATCTTGTACTTTTGGGAAGAAGAAGAAATGGCTCAGAGGTCGGTAAGTTAGGATTGGAAAGATTAGATAGAATTTTGTGTAATTTCCTCTTTCATGTAGCATATTTTGTATTAGGATATGATGATGTGCATATTCGGATGATATTGAAAACTATCAATGTAAATATTTGGTTTTTATGAAATTAAAGGAGGAATTTGGTTTTAAAATATGGTGTTTTTCCTTATGATGTCTTATAAGAGAATAAAGAATGATGATGTTATGTTAAGTGAATGTTGGGATTGAATGTAACGCACCATTAACATAGGTTGCGTACTAGAATGTCGTCAGGGTGTTCCGGTTCGTACTTTACAGTAGTGGGGGTGTTACAATACTACTGTGATACTGATTATTATAGGCAAATTCAATCAAAGCCACATACTGATCCTATGCTCCTTGAAACTCCAGAACACAAGTTCTAAGCATATCTTCTATAGTCTTAATCGTCCTGTCACTCAGACCATCTGTCTGAGGATCAAATGCAGTACTGAAATTTAGTTTTGTACCCAAAGTTGTCGGTAAGCTACCCCAAAATCTCGAGGTAAATCTAGGATCCCTTTCCGCTACAATGGACACTGGAACCCCATATAATCTCACAACTTCATTCACATATCTCCGAGCTAACTGATTTAGTGAGTTAATGAGTCGACTTGGTCAATCTATCAATAATGACCCAAATGGCATCAGAATAGTCCAATCATTTATCTCAATTCTTCATATCATCAATATGTATATAAGCATTACACATCATTATGTCAACACAATTCAACATTTATTTGCAATCAATCTCATGAACATATGTAAAGATATAGATGCAAATGCAAGTGAGACTCACTTCCATTTTTATTTTGTCGTGACCGAGTGCCTATTTATCGGTTATCAGTCTTGTATTTGATGTGGATACCAGGTTCATTTCAGTATTGTCCCGTAACCGTTGTGGATACCAAGTTCGTTAAACGTTAAGCTTATGGCTCTGTGTGCACATATCTGAGTTTAAGGCTCTTTTCACGTTGGCTGCTCCGATCACAACTCTTTTATGTGAACAAGCATATTCATGTAATGAAGTGCAACATTTTAACATGATATATCATCAATCACTTTTCAATCAAGAAACACATTCAATTATCACAATTCATCGGATCTATGTCCGGCATTCAACATATAATTGAGAATTCATTTTCCTTATTCACATTTAAATCACAAACACTCCCAATATAGTCATGAATATCAAACTCCTCAAATAATTAATTGTCCAGAATCATCAATGTCATAATTATATCAATATTAATTCAATATAGAGAAATCAAGTTTAATCAAAACAATATGAATAAAACACGTTTCTAATCGAGGTCACACATTTAGGTTACTCATTGTACACTCCAGTTAGCTATTGCTACGATGAACCGGCAATGTCTGAACTGTGTCGGTTAACTTGTGCCTCTAAATCAAGAAATAGACACATGTCCACATCACTACTTGATCAATCAGATAAATACTCAAATTTACACATATATATGTGTTATGTTCAATGCATGCTCAATTGATCATTCCAGGTATATAACCTTATTCACAAATCTTAATCATTTATACATCATGACTTGTACATCATTTAGTTTGCGATTAGGTTTATTCCTTAAGTAAACTTGATCACTTTCCATTCATCAATCATAAATTCATCAAAATTTTCCTAATATTATACATTCACACAATTTCCTCAATTCTTATTCAATCATACCTAATTCACTATACTCATATTCTTTGGATCTCATTTTCATTTATAAAAACATCTTTATACTATTAACAACTCATATTTTACACTTAACCTTGAACATTTTCATGATAAAAAATCTCTCATAGCACACACACAATTGTTACTTTAAATCTTGAATTTCAGCAAGCTAAATCTATACATTCACCAAATTTTTTCCAGCAATATATTTTCATACATTTACTCAATTCTCATTCATAATTACCCCATGTTCTTCAATGCTCATTCATCCGTACCTTATACACATTTCTCATGTTCTTAAGATTTTGTTTTCATTAAAAGAAATAATTTATTCCTTTAACAAACCATAATTTCCCAGATTTGAACTCTTCCACATCAAAACAGTCCCTTCTTTAGGTTATGACTTCAATTAACTACATAAAATTATCAAATATAAGGTTCCTGCACAGGGGTCTGTCACAGGCAATGTTCAGAAAACAAGAATAACTCAAGATATAGTAACTATTTTATCAAGCTACTTTCACAAAGATCAAGATAAGACCTATATCTACAACTTTCATTCTTTGAGTTTCTTCAAATTCATGCCTTAAAGATATGTAAAATAGATCAAAAGAGGAAGATGAAATTGAAAGCAAAATTTTGACCTTCAACTCTAATTTTCCAGATTCAAGAACACTTCAATAACACCAATAGTTACCATGAGTCCACCTTCATTTATACATCAAATCTTAACCTAAATCATTCATTTAACATTCTATAACCTACTGTTTTCATACATGCAAAAACAGAAAAGAAAAGTACCTAAGTTCATGCAGAAATTTCCAGCACAATCAATTATTAACATCATTCACAATTCGTCCTAATTCATCATCATCAGTTCTCTATTATATCATGCCATAAATACTAATCTTTTACTTACTTGTTTAGTTTTACTCCCAGATCAAAAGCCCCTCTAAATCATTACTACAAACATGCAGAATCATCACACATTCAAGGTGGAACTTGGATGGATTTCGGCTAGGTTCATTGAAAAACAACAATATGATCTTTTACTTAACCTTGTGAAGGTAAAAGATGGATTATTTATGTAGCAATTGGACATGATCATAAACAAACACAAAGAGCTGAAAGAGAAGAGTGTTTCGGTAGTGTGTGAGAGGAAGGAAGAACAAGAATGAGCTTAGTTAGAGTTGTTCCTGCTGAAGGTTACACCTAAGGTGTTAGTTGTCACCTTACTACAATGGGATGTGTCACCAAATTAAATTGCCATATGTCTAAAGGCATGTACAAAATTTATGAAGTAAATATGCTGCCATATGTCACCAATAACACTATGTCATACGTCATGTAATCATAGCTGCCAATTGTCATCAACTTACTAATCCATTTGTCACACAATGATCAATGTCAAATGTCACTCAATTATAGGCCTAATCATCCTAATTTCCATGTATCAATTTTTTTACCACTTGACATTTTTCCTAGACCAAATGTACATTTAATTCCCAAATTTCCAATTATATCAATTAATTCTAAATTCACTACTTGTAATCAATCAAACCAAAATTTAAGGCATAAACATTTCACAATTCACTTCATGAACTTTTTAATCTTTTCATACCCTAGAATGAGTCAATTGAGTGCATGTACATTCCTTTCGATGTATATAAAATCATAATTCATAATTCATGTTTGTATGCTAATGATATGCATGTGAATGAAATGCAATTCATGAATTTCCAATGACAACTAAAGCTCTAACCCTCAATATGGAGAACGGGTTATTACAGAGTGAGCCAAGTAAGTCGCTTCATGGATAATCCAAAAGAGCTCCATTTTCAAACAATAAAGTGAATCATACGTTACCTCTAAGGAATATGTGAATATGGATTCTTCTATCAAAGAAATAAAGGGAAATAACTGATTAGTTACACAAATAGCAACTATGCCAGTGATGTTGAAGGCATGCATAGAGATACTATCAATCACTATAGTAAGATATGTGGAAAGTTGCTCAAATTTTAGTATCAGCACAAATGAAGAGATAACAAAATAACACATCTAACTTTTGTATATGATTTGTTACTTTTTTATAAGGTTGATAAGCTTTCAATCAAAGTCCTGGAGAACTTTAAAGCTATGTCAGGTCTAAAAAGCAATCAGAGTAAGAGCTGCTTTTACGTCTCCTTAAATGCAAACTGTGAATTGTTTCAGAAGCTATAAAGAAAGGGTTACATTAAGGAAATATCCCTATAAAGTACCTGTGGGTACCAATTTCATACAAAAAAATTACTGTTGAATGTAAACCACTAACGGACCATTTGAAGGGAGAATAAACCACTGGTGTAAGAAGTTTCTAAGTTATAGGGGAAGATTACAATTGGCATAAACAACCCTGAGCAATCTAACAAGCTACTGGAATAGCTACATATCATTACCAAAAAGTGTGTTGAAGGAGATTGATAAAAAACTGAGAAACTTTCTATAGGAGGGATTAAGTCATGGAAACAAGAAGGCAACAGTGAGCTAGAAAACAATATGCAAACCAAAAGAACAAGAGGACTTAGGACTACAATCAGCAAGATTACTGAACAGAGTAAGTCAGGCCAAGAATCTGTGGAGGTTATGTAGCAAGAAGGATGATCTATGGGTGAAGTGAATTTATCATATTTACATTAAAAAAAAGAGAGAAGCATATGGAAATTGGAAATTAAATAGAATATAACCTGGAACCTTAAGCAAATCTTGAAGACTAGACAGTGGATGTAGAATCTGATTGATCACAAGATTAGAAATGGGGAAGATACAATGTTCTAGTTTGACAACTGGCATTCAAAAGGTCCTCTATACAAAGTTGAGGAGTTGTAGAATCTAAAGCTAAGGTTAATAGTTTAATTAGAAATAATCAATGGTACTAACCCTACCACAATAGTAGAATTGTAGACATCTTAATGGGAAACATGCCAACTTTTCAGAACATTGAACCAGATGCAACTGCAGTAGATTGCAGAGGGATAAAAGACTTTTAAAACAAAAGCATATAGAGCTTTCCTACAAAAGGAGACAAGTAACAATGTAAGTTGGAGAAATATTGTATGGGACCATGACATTAACCCCTCTCACAGATTCATATGTTAGCTGGGGCTAGTAGGGTAACTACCTATGAAGGATAGGATGAAATTCCCCATCACTTCATTGGAATTTGAACTCTGTCACTATTGGCCCCCGAGTTCCTTTCTTATTGAATAAGCATGATTTCAATTTATTTTTGAGGTTTTGATTGATTAATTGTTTTTGTTTGGAGTTTAATT
>JAOTAX010124520.1:0-42765 GCA_025629825.1 Erythroxylum guanchezii | reverse complement strand
CAGGCATTGCTATAGAAGAAATAATATTGCATTATACAATATCTCATATTGTATTTTACTCCTTACATAAATCCATATTCTTGTGAATTTATTTGTGAAGGTATTTGCTAAAGAAACTCATTCCCTATAGATAACCAAAAATTTAAAACTCACCACAAGGATCTCATCAAACTGCTTCAGCATTCTCAATGATTAATTTTTACTTAGATTTAAACAATTTGAACTTTTCAAATTTTTAAATCAATATTTCATTTAATACATATGACTATATCATATAAAGTCATTAGTAATATAATGAGATATAATATTATCCTCTTATGAATTGTTATTTCATCCAATACATCACATGTATAAGATTTAACAATTCAATACCATCATTATCCTTTCACCAAGGGTTGATTTGGTTCTTCTTCAACTACACAAGTTTCATAAGTTCCATATGATTCATAATCAAAAAGATACAAGTATCCTTATATGTAACTTTATGATTTTCGTTTTGTTGATTTAACCAACATAGCACAAAAGGATTGTCTCGGTTATCCAACTTTTTATTCTTTCCATCTATATTAAGCATAAGCCTCCTTTGATCCAATACATACAAAGTCTTTGTATAAAATTAGATCAACTACTTTTACTTAACAATCTATTTCTAACCATATATTGAACATTACAATAATGCTGAATATAAATTCAGTATCAAATACTCATAAGCATGAATTAGAAATACATATCATCTCTATCATATCACATATAGGCAAGAAAAATCATGCAGTCATTTTCTTCTAATGATAACTATTATCCTTCTATAGCAAAGCATTTAATTGTAGTCCACAATTATGCTTTTAGTAGGCTAAATTAAGTAGAACAACTTCAACAAGGTACTATACCTTTCAGCTCTACTTTATACAACCTCTTGCATCTTGTTATCATGGTGTTGACATACATCTTACATGTTATCATCAAAGTTTATAAGACATTAGTCAACTCAAAATGTCAATACATCTTGTCGTCCATAAGATTTTGACATATCTCAAAAACTTTAACATCAAATCCTCAACAAGGATTATAACAAATTTGCAGAGGTGATAAGGAGAGCCCATATGGCTTTCATTATGGGGAGACAGATTGCAGATGTTATTTTTCTTACTCAGGAGTTGATACATAAATATCATCTTGATTGTTCACCTCCATGATGTGCACTCAAGGTTGATATTCGTAGGGCATTTGACACAGTCATTTGGGAATTCATTTTGTTGGAACTGAGAACTATTGATGTTCCTGCTTGAATGGTTAGTTGGGCTGAGGCATGGTGGCGGTCTGCACATTTCTCTGTAGCCCTTAACGGGGAGTTGCATGGTTTCTTTTTAGCTACACAGGGGTGCGACAAGGGGATCCCTTCTCTCCTTATCTGTTTGTATTAGCTATGGAAGGGTTAGATGGGATCATGAGAGAGGCCACTGCGGTACCTAGTTTTTGTTTCCATTGACGATGTAAGATGACTTCCCTCACTCATCTCTGCTTTGCGGATGATTTGATGAATTTCTGTCGGGCAGATTTGGCTTCTGTTGAGATTGTTTGATAGGTTCTGGCAACATTTAGGACGTATCTGGTTTGGCTATGGACTCGCCTAAGAGTCGAGTCTTTTTCTCAAGTATCTTTGAGGATGAGTTTGCTTCTTTACAAAGAGTGTTAAATATTCAGATAGGCTGTCTTTCGATTTGCTATTTAAGGATCCCTCTTATCACTACCCGATTATGTCACTTGAATTGTTTACCTTTGGTTGAAAGGATTCTCCCAGATTAGATTGTGGACTTCAGCGTCTCTTACCTATGATGGTCGTCTGCAGTTGATCCAATCTATCCTCTTTTCTATTGAGCTGAGAGTGGTGCAAAGGTCTTATTATGGCATGCATAGGAGATGGTCAGGACACATCATTATAGGAGGATTACTATTTGCCGGATCAAGGTCCATTGTGTGTTCAATTTTCGTTCCAAGTTCTCTCTTCCACTAGGCTCTCTTAGGATGCCCGAGTCTCGGAGATTATACATTCTGGTGAGTGGACTTTTCCTAAGGGGAGCAGTGAGCTGCAACATGTTTAGGACTATATCCGTCTTCAGCCTCGTGCCCAGCACTCAGATAGTTGGGTTTAGACTGGCCACTCATCTGGAGCCTTTTTAGTTGACTCTGCATGGAACCTTATATGAGCTCGACGACTATTGGATCTAATCCATCATCCAGTATGGTTTCTAAGGCATATCTCGTGACATTCTTTCATCCTCTAGTTAGCTTCGTAGGAACGACTCCAAACTATAGATAGTCTCCAGCTATTTGGAGTTTTGTCAGATTCGACTTGTGTCTTATAAAACTCCTCTGTTGAGACACATGATCACCTTTTCTTCCAGTGCAGGTTCTCCTCCTTCGTCTGGGGTTCTCTCTCGACAAATACTTCCACTGCTTGGCCTTCGATTTCTTGGTCTCCTCTCCTCAAGTGGGCTTCCACCCATCTTCACTGGCGGAAGTACTTCAGGCATATTTTGTCACAATTAGTTTTTTCTGCTACTATTTATTTTCTTTGGTATATGAGAGGAACAATTGCATTTTCAACAACCATCATCGTTCACCTCATGACATTATTGTGGATATCACCAAGCTTATTTGTTCTTGTCTTCTTAGCCTCAAGACTTGATTTTAGATACCTGAAATTCATCGACATATCTGGAAGCTACCTACTTAGATTTGTATTAAGTGCCCTTATGGTTTGTTCATTTTGTATATATTTTTATTTGAGAGCTTACTTTGGCCTCTTTGATTTTGTTTGTATTTGAACCTCCTTTTTTTTACATTTATAAATTTTTATTCACTTAAAAAAATAAGATAGGATAAGATTGTGATCTTAGTTAGTAGAGTTCTATTAGGATTGTAACTTAGTCATCTAGAGGTACCTATAAATAACTCATTTGAGTCTTGCCCTTCTTAACAGTGAGTGTACATTTAGAGATTGAGAGTATTTCTTTGTATACTTTTAGAGAAGTAATAAATGTTGGTTTTTAGTCGTATATCTTTCTTGCTCTTATTGTTGTCATGATTATTTAGTTCTTTCGTAGTTTTCTTACAAGAGTGTGACAATAAAACATTTTAAGGGTCATGAGATGTTCGAGAGTTAATCGACGATCACGAAATAAGGCTGAATTTTGCTTTAATAGAGCTCACTGAGATTGCTATGCAAAGAAGTTGGGGCATTTTATGGAATTGAAGGTAAACTTTTGAAACAGTTAGGATGGACGATTTCTCAATTATTAACGGAAGACGTGCGCAGAAATTGATTGTTATAGTCGGTTGGCAGCCTATCCACTGTCCGTATAACGCGTTCAGAAACCCAAGAAGTTGATTTGATATTGGAACACAAAAAAGACTTACTAGTGATATATTTGTCGTTAGTGTCTGCATCTTCCACGTGGAGTTGTCTTTCTATTTGCCTTTATTCCATCTCAGGATTGTGCACGTCCCTTCTGTACCCATTGTCCCGCTACACAGAGTACAAGAAGAGAGGATCAACCACAACGCACTGATAGATTGCAAAGATTTATACAGTTGATCCGACTCTTCTCTAACAAATTTAAAGGCTCAACCACTCGAGATGTTTTGATAAGGCTGATGCTTTAGCTAATTGTCTGGCCTGGATTGGCATAAAAAATCTTTTATCATTACTGATTTGATATCTTATGCTGAAATCCATGAATGTGACTTTTAGGTTTCTCATGTTTTTAGTTAGCACTTAATCTCTTATTCTGTCACGAAGATTTTGGTATGGAGCTATGATTAATCAATGATAATCACATTCAAAATGTCCATGGCTTTGTTACACGAGGCTGTAAGCATAGAGATAACTATCGCCATCACGAATCAGAATCAGCTGCAATTTCGTTGTTGGCATGGCGAACATATTGTATTAACAGCTCCATGTTGAAGTAGGAAGATCCACCTTCTTCGATGGCCCTCTTAGCCATGTCTCCGAATGCTTTTGCTCTTCTTATTCTTTCCTCTGCCTCTTCACCTTTCTCCATTAGTCGGAGTATGGCATTACTGACCTGTTCTCTGCTCATCACCAACCCAGATTTCTCTTCCATTCCCCATGTCACTGCAGCCTCAATGCCAACACGAACGCCTGTACAAAGCACTTCCACTACCAGCTTCTCGTTCAGGAATTGCTCTGCAAACAATGGGCATGTTGCCATTGGCACGCCAGCAGAAACTCCTTCGAGTGTTGAGTTCCATCCGCAATGTGTCAAGAAACCTCCTATGGAAGGATGAGACAAGATCAAAACTTGCGGAGCCCAACCTCGGATCAGAAATCCCCTGTCTTTGGTCCTTTGTTCAAAGCCTTCCTCCACAATCCACTTGTGCAATCCCTCTGATTTTTGACCCCCTCTGATCACCCAAATGAAAGGTCGTTTTGAAGCTTCCAATCCCAAGCCAAGTTCCACAAGTTGTGAGGTTGTGAGACCACAAATGCTACCAAGACAAGCGTATATTACCGATCCGGGTTCCCACATGTCAAGCCATTTCAAGCACTCAATTTCGTCTGCAGAAGCCTTGTCACCTCTCTCAACTTTTTCTGACGTTAATTTGTTGAAAGCTGAAACCGGACCGACACACCAAACTTTATCTCCTTTGACTTTTTTATATTCCTTCACATACTCAGTTTCCAGCTCTTCGAAAGTATTAACAACGATCCCGTCTGAGATTACTTCAGTTGCTCTAATATTGTCTCTGACATCCATCAAGTCCGAGGACCCAGGACCAGGATTAAGGCTTTCGGGCAGCTTGGCTCTTGTCAATTCTATAAGATGAGGCATGTCGGGGACCAGAAAAGGCTCAAACTTGGAGGGCCTCAGATGCACTTTGGACACTTCAAGCTTCTGCGTGCAAGCGAAAGCAAAACACCCCATTGCATCAAAAAAGATCCTAGGAATGCCAAACTTGAGAGCTGTGTTAACTGTCCAGGGAAGGTTCTTGCCTGAGATTATGCAGTTTGGCCTTGGTCGCAGCGAATCGAACACTTCTTCAAACTGCTGTTGCAACATACTTGCAGCATTGAAGAAGTTCCTTATTAAGTTACGTGATGGAAGTTTGTCCATATTCTCACATCCCTCTGGCAAGCCATATTCAGTTGCTGGAAATTGGAGTTGAAGCAGTTGTATCTTAAGACCAGACTTATTGGCACGTCCTATTGTTGAGCTAATTTTGATGGCATTCAGAGGTGTTGTTACTATGGTAACAATCGTTCCATGGTCTGCCAAAAGCTTGGCCATGTCTGTCATTGGTATAAGGTGGCCTGGTGACATCAAAGGTATCAAAACAAAGTGAAGTTGATTAGGCTGCGAAGCCATGGTTACTGGATTGGAGTAAGGAGTGGGCTTAGGACCTTGGAGTTGGAGATTTGAGTTTCAATGAGTTGGTAAGTATTAAAGAAAATTATCTGGTAAGTTTCAGGCTATGTCTCTTGTTTGATTCCTGATAATAACCATATATAATAATGAGCATGAGCCATGCATGTGACAGAAGGGGCCGGACGGTTTAAGGTGATTAAGGGTTTTATTTTTATTTTCTATTTTATTTTACCCACCACCAAACTTGTACATATTCTGATCATCATGACGTTCAGATAGTGCGAAAAACTCATATATCACCACCACAAAACTGTGGAAACTCGTCTTTTTCCTCTATAGCATTAGCATGTCCAGCGGCTAAAAATCACCCAACACCATCAATCGTCAAGTTGCAACTGTGCCTTGGCTACTCTGCTTTCATTTCATATAATCAGGTTCGTCTTATATTACCACCTTGGAAAAACTAATTGATATCAGAACATTGTTATACAGTACCCTGATTATCAAACTTAATGAAAAATGCAAACCTTTTATGTTTTTACCAGTCTTTGACACTCGTATGTTGGATTGCACCGGTTCATAGTTGACAATGTAGGAAAAAAGAAATGCTTTCCGTCTGTGGAAATACCCAGTAGTCAGACTACAATCAACACTTGAAAAAGATGTCTTAGTGCCAGAATCGATAGGTTGCTTGGAGTCAGCTCATGCAACAAGTTAAAGGAGCCGCCTTAGAGATAAACTCTAGTGCTGATATTCCTAGTTTTCTCCTTCTAGACCACTCATGGCTCTTCTTCCCTCGGGAACACACTTCAGTCAAAAACTTTTATTCGTCCCACTTCATAATGTAATATTGCTTCATGGATGACGACGCCTACATGCTTACAAAATTGTGTAGGGGCAAGGGTAGGAGATGCTTGTACATATATAAAAATACATCTCCATAGCTGCCGTAACTATTCTTGTGATTTGAACAACAGAAAATTGCTCTGTTCTTATTGCGCAATAGAGTAGGTGACAACCTGTCTTTTGTCTAATTAGAAAAATTGAGCAAGGAACAATAAACAAATAGCTAAAACCAGTTGGATTGCCATTCTGAAGCAGTGGAAGTCAACTTAAATGTCTGCGTCTTAAGGTTACCTTCCTATTTCAAACTACAAATTGATTTCTTTAAGATATAGCTCTGAAGAACAGAAACTTCGTGAAATGTTAATGAAAGACAGCATTCCCTCTTGTGGATAAATTTGGAAAAGGGTTGCTATCAAAATAATGGAACTTCCACGCCCACAATCATCCTCTATTCAACCATACAGGGAAGGTAGCGCATTACTTGAGTACTTGGCAGAACTGTACATTCCACAAAGTGGTAAATTACAAGCATTATGATTAACTAGCATCATTACACATGTACATGTACAGAAAGCTGTACATATACCTTGAGAGTTCTTGTTACTTACAAGACTTACATGTCGTACTTCACTATTCTAAAATAATCTATATACTTTCTGGATCACAGATTTCATACTTCCAGTCATGATCAATACAGTCACTTCCGTCTTTATTTTTTTCATCATCTTCCTGTTGCTGGTTCCTAGACTAGGAATCATGGCCTCTGCTACTTGATTCAGCTCGATCAAGTCTAACCATTCTCTCCAGGAAAGAGAATTAGTTGATTTAACAGGGCAAGGGCAGAACAGAAGAGCTTGTTGCTCCAACCAACACATTTATTGATGGAATCATATTCCCCAGCATCAAGAAGATAGATAGCTGTCATATACCTATTCTTGAGTAAACACCAACCTGACACGAAACTGTAGCGGAGTGCCAAAATGCATTGATCATCTGAGAGTGACAGCACGTTGCTAATAAAGTAAATAGCAGTTGCCTGTATTACGGGCCACGGTGCATCAGAAGCCTCAAATATAAAAAATGTAAAGAATACCAAGGTGGGATAAGCATCTATCAACTGATGAGATACCTTGTCTCTAAACTAGAAAACAACAACAATTGCTACTACATAGATCGTATCGTATGAACTGACTATCTTAATGAAAAACAAAAAATAACAAGGCTCTTGATTAGAGAGAAATCAAAATTAGAAAATATGGGAGGGAAAACTTACCGGAAGAAAGAATTGAGCTCCCTGAGCCGGAAGAATACATAAATTGAAGATGGGAATCGAAGAGATTTGGAAAGAGAAGATTTAAAGAATATGTTTTCACCTCGACCGAAATAGCTCAAGGGGACAAACAAGCTAACGATACTTTATTTTATTTCTTTATATAACAATAATTTAAAATTCTCGTAAGATTTTATTTGGTTATGTTAATTGAAATTATCTCTTTTGTTTTAACTATATGTTGGTGCTTTAATAAGAAAACTAATATTTGTTTTATTTTAGGATGTAACGAATAAAGATTGCATTAAATTGATGCATTATTTGTCTAAATCATAATTTTTGAAAAAAGCGGATAGATTATTGCAGGAATAAGACGAGATCATGCCTAATGCCAAATTTATGTCAAAAGTTCGCATTTAATTAGGAAACTTATTTATATCTCTATTATATAGGAATTTGGATTTGTTTTAAACAGACTGCGAGATATAAGAAGGCTAGTTTTTGAGTAAAAAAAAAAGGAAAAAAACACATCTAACACCTCTCCATATCATTCTATTTCGTTTTTAAGTAGTTTGATCTCAATTTTTCATCTTTTTTTTTCTATTTTTAGTGTTGAAATAAAAGTCATGTATGGCTAAATCTAAATATTCTGATTCAAGGAGACTCAAAACTCTAGTTGTAATTTTATGAGGTTTTGTTTTAAACTTAGATTTTTATTTTAATTCAAGAATTCCATGTTTTGTATTCTTATATTTTATAAATAATTAATATTTATTGATCTGACAAATTAATTTAATGTTGATTATTATATAACTATCTATGAATTCAGTGATATGTAATTGTCATAAAGGATTGATACAAGTAGCAAATAAATTATTTATAAAGTTACATATTTAACTTATGAGAAAAAAACTAAATTGAATAGTTCTAGTTATCCCAATTAATTAATTTAGGGTTTAGTTTTTTTTCACTAAACTTATTTTTATCATTTAATTGATAGAGAATTCTATTATACCAAATATATTAATGATAATTTTTAGTTTGAATGTTGGGTTTGAAACCAATAAATTTAGAAAATTTTGAGACTTATTATGATTATCCTAATATGTTTTGAACTAACTACTTGAATTATGAAAAATATTCTTTTTAGATCAATGATCAATGTTATAATTGGATAAGATATTTACCTTGTATCGGAGGTAAGTATCGTTAAATTTCTCACCTTTTATTTCAATTTTTTGCTAATTTAGTTTATTATTTAATTAATCATAAAGCCCCACCTTATTTTGTCAATTGAAATTAAGAAACTAGTTTTTAGTTCTTATGATATTCGATCTAGTTCCACGATTACTACAAGAGTTTAGAGAATTGGAATTAATTTTACAGGCCTTAGCAACTTAATCAAAATTTTGACGTCATTGTCAGGGAACTATTTTAGACAATAGCACGTCTTTTAAGGAAAGAGACTAAGCATGGAAATGGTTACTTACCTCTAGAAGTGAAAGTTGAGATAGATCCAATAATTAGTGAAGATTCTAATTTCCAAAAAGTTCAAGAAAAGATGACAAATCTTAACATTAGAACTTTGAGAGAGTTAGTGACGTCAAATTTGAGTCAACAACCCTTATGCATATGATTTATAGACATTAAGTTAGATTTTGAATTAAATTTTGGTTTGATTCGCTTACTCATTATTTTTCATGGTCTTGAAGGTAAATATCCATATAAACATTTGGAAGAATTTCATATTGTCTGCTCTAAAATGAAGTCATAAGGGTTGAAAGAAGAACAAATTAATTTCAGAGCCTTTCCATTCTCATTGAAAGATAAGGCAAAGGATTGTCTATATTATCTACCCTCTAACTTAGTAACAACATAGAATGAGATGAAAAGGTTGTTAATAGAAAACTTCTTTCCTACATCATAAGCGGTCAATATCAAAAAAGAGATATGTGGGATATGACAATTCACCAGAGAAACATTGTATGAATATTAGGAGAGGCATTGTATGAATAGGATAGGTTTAACGAGTTATGTCACACTATCAGATTCCTGAGCAACTCTTGATTCAGTTCTTTTATGAAGGACTATTACCATTGAGTAGGAGTATGGTAGATGCAGCCAGTAGAGGAGCTTTGGTAAATAAAACACTAAAAGTAGTTAGGTAATTGATATCAAATATGGCTAAAAATTCTCATCAGTTTGAGACAAGGATGGATAGAGCTATTAAGCGCGTGAATGAGGAAAGTAATATGAACCTTAAGGATAAAATTTTGGATTTAATTGCTCAGCTCTTCAAATGGCTATAGGTCAATTGCAATCAACACAAGTGTGCAGAATATCCTTATTCTCTAGATATCTTAGGATATGTGCCCTACATTGCAATAAGACTCTCTTTAAGAAGTTAACGCAATAGGGGGATTTTTTAGTTAACCTCAATGAAAATATGACTTTATTCCAATCATTATAATCCAAGATAATGTGATTATCTGAACTTTAGCTATGGAAATCGAGGAAGGCAACAAAGATATCAACCTTACAATTTCAATAGACAACCTTAAACACCTACATATGCTCAATCTCAATCTTCAAATTCATGAATATATTTGGAAGAAATTGTTAAAGCACTTACTACTACTATTCAACAATTTCAATAGGAAACAAAAGCAAGCCTTTAGAATTTAGGAAATCAGATCACTCAATTAGCCACCTCTATTAGTAAATTAGAAGTGGAAGACTATTCAACAATTTCAATAGGAAACAAAAGCAAGCCTTTAGAATTTAGGAAATCAGATCACTCAATTAGCCACCTCTATTAGTAAATTAGAAGTGTAAGCATTAGGAAAATTACCTTCATAAAAGATGGTAAATCTAAAGGGGAATGAGAGTTCAATGATGTTGAGAACTGGCACAAAAATTTAATCTGGATCTTTCGTAACAATGGAGTTAGAAAAACATGACAAAGGATAAAAGAAATATAAACCTCCAAATCAATAGTCAATAAAGGTAAAAGATGATTTATCTTCGCCAATATCAACTAATGCATGTGTACCTCCTTTTCCTTGCAAGTAAGCTAAATCAAAAAAAAGAAGAATATTAAAGAGAGATCTTAAAGACCTTCAAAAAGGTAGAAATCAATATATCACTTCTAGAATCCATCAAGAAAATTTGAAATATGCAAAGTTCGTGAAAGAACTATGTGCAAATAAAAGGAGGTTGAAGGATAAGAAGAGAATAATTTTGAGTAAGTACGTATCATTTTTAATAAATAGGAAATTATTAAAAAATGCAAAGATCCATATATGTTTGCACTTTTGTGTGTCATTGGTGATAAGAAAATTGAATGTGTCATGCTAGATTTAAGCGCATCTATTAATGTCATATCATACTCAATTTACCGAGCTTTAAATCTAAATTCTTTGTAAGAAACTAATATGATTATTCATCTAGCTGATGATTCTTATATGTGTTTTATTGGTGTTATAGAAGATGTTTTAGTCTAAGTTAACAGTTTGGTATTTCCAGTGGACTTTTACATATTGAAAATGGATAGAGATAATGTTAAAAATTCAACTTCGATTTGGGAAGGCCATTTCTGAAGACGGCTAAGAAAAAAATTGATGTAGATGAGGAAACTCTTTTCATAGAGTTTGATGGAGAAATAGTGAAGTTTAATATGTTTTAAGTCTTAAAGCACCTTAATAATTTTCACTCTATTTATCATATGGATTTGTAGATTCAATTGTTCAAGATATTTTTAAAGAAGAAAGTGTCGATGATGAGTTGGAGTTTAATGTCAAACTAGAAGTGAACGTTCAAGTTGATAAAACTTTTGAAATTGTAGAATCATTATCAGTGATGCTAATATATTCGAAAACTTTAAATGCTGAAATTACTAAAACTCACAAGAAAATGTTGCCTTTTATTTTGCAAGCTCTAAAGATAGAATTAAAGACCTTACCTGATCACCTCAAGTATGTTTATTTAGGTGAAGGAGAGTCATTACCTGCGATCATCTTAAAAAGGATTACTACAGGGTAAAAGGAAGGGCTAGTAATACTTCTAAAAGAGTACAACAATTTTCATTTATAAGATTCTTTTGGAAGAGAATGTTAAGCCAACAAGGGAACCTCAAATAATATTCAATCCAACAATGAAAGATGTGATAATGAAAGAGATTGTAAAACTTTTGGATACAGGTATAATCTATTCAATCTCAGATAGTGAATGGGTGAGCCTATTGCTTATTTTGACAAAAAATTGGGATGACAACGATACAAAACTAGAATGATGAGTTGGTATTAATGAAGGTATATAATGGGTGACGAATGTGTATAGACTTTAGGAATCTTAACTTAGCAACTAGAAATGACCATTTCCCATTACCCCTTTGTAGATCAAATGTTAAAAAGGCTTGTGGGTAAATCATGTTTTTGGTTTTTAGATAGTTTTTCAGGTTTCTACCAAATAGAAATTGCTCAAGAAGATCAAGAAAAGACTACCTTTACAATCCCTTTTGGAACGTATGCCTTCAGGTGAATGCCTTTTGATCTTTGTAATGATACAGGTACATGTCAAAGATGCATGATGAGTATTTTTCTAAGTATATTGAGAACTGCGTTGAAGTACTCATGGATGATTTTATTGTTTACGGGGATTCATTTGATGATTGTTTAAATCATTTATTTAAGGTTCTCAAAAGAAGCATTTAAATGAATTTGGTGTTGAATTATGAAAATTTTCATTTTATTATTGATCAAGGCATCATTTTGGTATATGTGATTTCATCCAAGGGTATAAAAGTTGATAAAGTAAAAGTGGATTTAATTATGAACTTACCTTACCTTATAATATTAGAAAAGTTCGATCTTTTCTTAGACATGCTGGATTTTATTGCAAGTTTATTAAAGATTTTTCCAATATAGTAATACCATTATCAAAGTTGCAACAAAAAGACGTTCCATTTGATTTTGAAAAGGATTATAAGGAAGCTTTTAACAAATTCAAGGCATTATTGACAAATATAACTATTATTCAACCACCAAATTGGGATTTACCATTCAAGATCATGTGCGATGCTAGAAATTATGCAGTGGGAGCTATTTTAGGCCAAAAGATTTGGAAACAAATTCATGTTATTTATTATGCTTCAAGAATATTGGGTGTTGCACAGTGCAATTATTCTACAACTGAGAATGAGCTTTTAGCAATTATTTTTTCTTTATTTAAATTGAGATCTTATTTTCTTGGCTCTAAAGTTACTACGTATTCTGTCCATGCAACATTGAAATACCTTTTAGTGAAGAAGGAGTCCAAATCGAGCTTGATACAATGTATTTTGCTACTTCAGGAGTTTGGTTTGATAATAAGGGATCGAAAAGGAGTAAACAATTTAATGGTAGACCATCTGAGTTGGTTAGTAAGAGATGAAGATATTTTACCTATTTTTGAATCCTATCTTGATGAGCAATTCTTCCAAATGAAAGGTATGGTTCTATGGCACACAGATCTTGTTAATTATTTGGAACTTTATGTAATTACCTTAGTAAGTCTAAGAAGGAAAAAATAAGGAATGAGGCAAAATATTATGTTTGGGATGAATCATAATTGGGGATGTTCCAATTTGATTAAATTATTAGGCATTGTGAGTTAGAGCATGAACATCATTATGTCTTAGCTTTTTGTCGAAATTATATATATGATGGTCACTTTGGCCTTAAATGAATTACTAGAAAAGTTTTAGATAGTGGATTGTATTAAGAGACTTGATTTAGAGATTCTTATGTATTTTGTAAAAGTTGTAAGAAATGCTAAAATACATGTACATTATCTTATAAAAATGAAATGCCTCAAACCCCAATTCTTATAATTGAGATATTTGATGTATGAGGTATTGACCTTGCAGGCCCTTTTCCTTCATCTCATGGTTTTGTTTTTAATATATTTTTGGTTATTGATTATGTTTCAAAGTGTGTGGTAGCAAAAAGCACTAAGATTGATGATTCTGCAGCTAATGTAGGTTTTATAAAGTACATTTGGAGTTTTATGAACCATTATTAATGATCAAAGAAGCCAATTTTTAACAGAATGGTGGTAGCTTTGTTTAAAAAATATGGCATATATCATTGAGTAGCGACCATATACCATCCACAAATGAATGAACAAATAAAAGCATTGCATAAAGAAGTAAAATTTACTTTGGAAAAGAAGGTAAAACCAAGACCAAAGAATTGGAGTTTACATCTAGATGATGCCTTTTGGGCATACCATACAACCTACAAAACATCCATAAGAATGTCTCCTTATCGACTAGTTTTGGTAAAGCTTGTCATTTACCCGTGGAGATTAAACATAAAACCTATTAGGCAATGCAACATTACGACATTATTTGGCAAAATCTAGGGAGACAAGGAAATTGCAATTACAAGAGCTAGAGGAACTAGGGTTGGATGCTTACAAGAATTTGAGAATCTACAAAGAGAAAAAAAAATTATTCCATGATAATATAATTTTGAGGAAGCAATTTGAGGTAGGACAGAAAGTGTTATTATATAATTCTTAATTAACGCTTATGCTAGGTAACTTACATTCTAAATGACTTGGCCCTTTTGCTATCACTAATATATTTCCTCATAGTACGATAGAAATAAAAAGTTTAGATACTAGGAAGATTTTTTATGTGAACAGACATAGATTGAAATCATCTTATGAGGAGATGACAATTTTAAATGTGGTGGATATCAATTTGGCAGTTCCCTAATACGTAGAAGTTTAAGAAGAAAAAAAACCCTATCGAGCATAACAACATCAAACAATTGCTCTATTTAGGAGGCAACCTAAAACATGATAATTTTTATTAGTTTTTCAATTATATATAGTTTTCATTTATGTCTCTGAGAAGTTAGTTTATTATCTTAAGAGGAATTAGGTCTTAAAATTCAAATATACTAAAATTCGTAAGATCAGATCACGCCTTATGTAATCTAACTGTCAAGATCAAATACTCAAAATTTTAGAATGCTAAAACTCATAAGGTGAGATCACGCCTTATTAGATTTAGCTTTATAGAATGGAACCCCTAAAATTCTAGAATATTAACATTCATAAGGCATGATCACACCTTATAGTTTGTTTAGTTTTAAAGATAATTGTAAATTTTTAATAAGTAAAAATTAAATAAATGATAATAAAAATAAAAATAGATGTTAATGTCTTTTAAAAAAATTTTAAAAAGGAAAACCTTAATTTCTTTTGTTTCTTTTTCAGCAACACACAATAATGCTAGCCCCATTAACACATTGTCACACCAGCTGTAGGCACACCACACCTAGCCAACTTCACACTAGCTCCAACATACCAATGTCACCCTAATGTGCATAGTCTTCTGAACACAATGCACCACACAGAACTAAGTCATTATAGCCCTATACCTAGCATTGTAGTCACCCAGCTATAACACTTACAACCACAACATCCCAACAGTAGACCCACCAATGCAAACACCATCAACTACAACACTAAAAGCAACCTAGCTCTCCATAGTGTCATAATAAATTCTCATTTCTTTTCTAGTTTTATTTGAATCAATTTTTATTACATAATTTTAATTGCTTTAATTTTAATTTGAGTTATTCTTAAGTTGTTTTTAGTTATTTTTAGAATTAGTTTTCATATTTATAATTGTCTTAATTATGGGACGTTGAAAAGATACTAATCAGACAACAACAAAAGGGAAGTCTAAAGTGAATTCAACTACACAAAATCATTTTGACACTGGTCCTACCACAAGTACCCATAGGAAGCATGCTTATATAGCTAAAAATACATCTATCTTCCTACCATCTGAGTTTGACCTTTGTGGATATCTCACTTTCAGCTTTAAAGAAAGAAAGTAATGGTACACTGCTCTCAAACTTGACATATTAATCTAGGTAAGTATATGCATTATCATTCCTTAGAAGAATTGCATATCAAAGAAAATTTTGATACTTTGCTTATTGACAAGATTTGGAGATATTTTGTGTTGATTTATTGTTTGGTATTTATTGAATTAACTAGGAAGTTTGATAATACCTTCAAATTTGATAAACTAGATAATTTTGCTTTATGTTGTCCCAATGTGGTACCATATAGATTATCGAATTTAAATAGAGCACCACTGAATTTAATTTAGCCTTAGGGTTGATAGATGAGGAATATGCTAATTCGACTCAATACAAAGAATCTGTAATGGACTATAGTGATTTTAATTCTTCTAGAGTGTCGAAATCACTGTCTTCTGACTTGTTGATTTATTATCCAAGTAAATCTAAGGGTTGTGATCTTAATGAGCTTGAATGGATTGATATACAATGTTTCTTGGATTATTTTGAAAGAGAGGTCATGATGTATACTTGCAGTAAAGCTAAGTTGTTTCTTATTTGGTGTATGGTACACAGAGTACACATTAATTTAGGTGTTTAGTTGGTGATGTAGTTTCACACTATTATCTCTTCTAATAATAATTTTTGTCTTGGTTCCCTTATTACTCATCTGGCTAATAATCTCAATTTCTTTATATGACTGACTCTAATATCCATATGGCCTATGAGATGGAACCGTTAGATAGGGTTTGTTTAAGTAGGATGAGGTTACTCGAGCAAGAAAATAGAGCACTTTTTTTTGTACCATGTACCCCCCTTATAAAGGCTCATCATTAACACAATAAGAGGATCGTCTTTTATTCTTCTAGTTCCACCGATCCAACATGAGCATCATTTTTAGCTAGAGAGGTTGGAACGTAAAATTTCTAAATTAAAGAAGAATTTGGATGCTCTGCTTCAATTGTTGGGGTTGATACCTCTACGTCCACTGACACCATAATACATCTCATTTTAAATTATCACAACTCAGGAGAGTCATTTACTATGTACTTTAGTTTTTTGATTATTTTATGTTATGTGAGCATATTGTACATATATTAGGATAATATATGATTTAGGTTTGGGGGAGCGAGAGTATATATTATGATGAACTCTGTGAATTATGCTTGAACTCATGAATACTATGATTCATATATTGATTATTCCTCATGATAGTCTCATAATTTTCTAATTACTGTTTAGAAATAATCCCTTAGTTATGATACATGTTTGGTTAAGAATTAACATACGAGAGAGACAAGCATGATTAGTATTTTTCATTAAATTACTTTAAGTATCGCATTGGTTTTATTGAATGAAAGTATACAAGGCTTGATATATTTTGATACCAATGTGAGCTTTGAGCCTCAAAGCATTTATCCTATTTGTGCTCATACATTTCTTTTTGTTATGTATTATCAATCGTAGCTTATTTATACTATAACTTGTTTTTGAATACATGTTGAGACTATATTTTTGATGAATTTGTGCATAAAGATGATAAGGACAATTAGGATAACCATTTTTTGGCCTAGACAAGCCTGTATTACTTTTGACCCCTAGAAAACCAATTTAAGCCTTACCATTTCTTTTTTTAAATGCTAACCTTGTTACAAACGACTTTTACCCTTCTTCTTATTGATGTCTTTAATAATTTTGAGCTTCTAAATTGAAAGAATTGTATCAAACTTATTTGCATAGGATTTTGACTATTTCCATGAAAAGTGAATTAGCTAATTCAAGTTGCATTGTTTTGATTTTTCATTCTTTTTTATATATAGAATAAGGGAGAACTATAATAAATAAATAAATCTCCTCTTTGATGTTCATGTTAAAAAATGAAAAAAGGGAAAAAAAAAAGTAACAAAAAAGATGAAGTAATTGAAAAGGATGCTATTTAAACTAAGTGAGTTTTGGACTAAATTGTGTTAAAACTTGTGTGAATAAGTTTGTATGATTTCCTTCAATTTATTTAACCTATAAACTTCTTTTTGTCATCCCTTATCTAAGCCATTACAACCCTTATCAAGTCCTTTTGAATATACATTAGTTTCATTTTTATTAGTGGTGGAGATATGATTCATAAGCAAGCTTACAGAAATAACTCACTATGCTTTGATTTGAGAGCTTAATAAATCTTAAACAATTTGAGTATAAAAAGTGAAATCCGTGGGGTGTCAACTCTTGTTTCCTTTGATTTTGATGGAATTGATGAGATGCCATGTTTTAATTCTAAAAATGTGTCTTATGAGTATTTCATCCTAAACCTTTAATGTGTATTAACTTTTAGGATATTTTTAAATAACATGAAAGAAGATGAGAAGTTGTTATAAGGATGATTAATATATTGAATTGATGTATACTTGAGGATAAGCAAGAGTCCAGTGTGGGAGAATTTGCTAAGATGTTGTTTGGTTATATTACTTGGAATTATCTCTTTTGTTTTGACTATATTTTGGTGCTTTAATAGGGAAATTAATATTTATTTTAGGACATAAGAAGTAGAGATTGAATCAAATTTGAGTATTATTAGTCAAAATCACAAATTTTAAAAAAGTGGACAAATTATTATAGTGATAAGGTAAGATCATACCTAATGTCAAATTTACCTCAAAAGTCTAAATTTAATTAGGAAACTTATTTCCATCCCTATTATATATGGATTTAGATTTATTTTAGATAAAAATCTTTGCAAGATAGAAGGAGGTTAGGTTTCATTTTATTTCGTTTGTTAGTAATTTTCTCTCAATCTTTCATTTTTTCTTCTATTTTTGATGTTGACACAAAAACTATATGTGGCTAAATTCACATATTTCGGTTCAAAGGGATTTAAAACTACAATTGTAACCTTGCAAGATTTTTTATCTAAACTTAGATTTTTGTTTTAATTCAAGCATTCCTTGTTTTATGTTCTTATATTTCATGAATGATTAATATTGAGTGATCTAACAAAATAATTTAATGTTGATTATTCTATAGTTATCCATGAATTCAACGATGTGTAATTGTCTTGAAGGATTAGTACAAGTTGCAAATATGTTATTTATGAAGTTGCATATTTAACCTATGAGAAATAAGAAAACTAAACTCAGTAGTTATAACTATCTCAATTATTTAATTTAAAGTTTTGACTTTTTCAAGATTCCCAAGAAATTCTTGGATTTCTTCTGGAAACAGATGATTATTCATCTCCTTCTCACCTTTCATGAATAGCCAGGACATTGAGGAATATCTAAAAATGCAGTTAGAGAATCAATCTGATTCTCTTTCTGTTCGTTATTTGAAGAAAAGAAGGATCTCAAAGCATCGATCTTTCTTTTAGTTTTAGTTGTTGAATCTTTCTTTGATTGATCAATGTGTGATATTCGAATCTTCTTTATTAATGGAATCAAAATGATCTATGGATTGATCAACGATGTTTTTGCTAGTAGTGATCTAGATTTAGATGCTCAAGTAGTTTATTGATATTATTTAATTAATATAGAATGCTATTATACACAATCAATGATAAGATTTTTTTTAATGTTGAGAACCAATTAATTTAGAAAAAATTGACAATTATTATGACTATCTTAATATGTTTCAAACAAATTACTTGAATTGTAAAAATTATTCTTTTTAAACCAATAATTAATATTATAATTAAATGAGATATTTACCTTGTATTGAAGTTAAGTACCATTAAATTTATCACTTTTTATCGCAATTCTTTGTTAATTTAATTTATTAGCTAATTAATCATAAACTCCCACTTTTTTACCAATTAAAATTAAAAAAATTAAT
This sequence comes from Erythroxylum guanchezii, assembly GCA_025629825.1. Taxonomy (NCBI): domain Eukaryota; kingdom Viridiplantae; phylum Streptophyta; class Magnoliopsida; order Malpighiales; family Erythroxylaceae; genus Erythroxylum; species Erythroxylum guanchezii. Next base: position 23,575 of record JAOTAX010124520.1, on the reverse strand, counting down.
TTTTAGTTCTATTTAGATTCAACCTAATTTCACAACTATTACAAAAGTTTAGAAAATTAAAATTAATTTCGAAGGCTTCCATAACTCGATCAAAGTTTTCTCCCATCTGCATTTAGAATAAATTATAATCTAAGCATACCTTCTGCCTCATTAACCATTACCATTTACAGGCATTAAGACCATATATAATCGTTGATCATGTATATTCTCTTTCACTTCTTCTATGAGCTCTAGTAGGGAGCAGAACACGTAAATCTCGGAGATCATGAACATATTTTAGATGGGGGAGTTTGGTATACTTCCCCGGGTTGGTTTCTGTTGGAAGCTTGTATGATGTTTTTTCGAGCATCAACAGGATTTTGTTGTTTTCTGAACCAGCTGCTTTCCACTTGGAGGCCTCCTGTTCGTGTCTTCGCCGTCTGGGACACCCCTAACATTCTTTTCTACTGTATGTGGTTAGGCACGACAGATCTATTCCCACTCAAGCCCAAGTATTTCCTTCTTGTTTCTCAATTTTCAGGTCATGAATTTGAAGTCATGCATACGTTGAACTATCTGGCCAGAAGGATCTTCCAATATCTTTTTCTTGACAAGCGATAATTGTTGAGTTGATGCGTTGTCTTGTTAAAGCACCAATCAACTCTAGGTTTGAGAAAGCTGTGATCTAAACCAGTTATACTACTATGTATATATGTACACAGAACAAACAAATCAAAGATATAAACTTTTGAAATGCTAGGGTTCATGGAAGTAACTAATTAGCACTCAACTCAAAATGGGGAGCCTATAGGAGCTACAAGACCAAGGTGCCGCATTATCTTGAACCGGCGAACCTGAGTGACAGAATTCAGTGGAAAAGCATCTTCCTGCATAAGAAATGGATAAAAAACAAGAACAACAACATCAGGGGTATGTTTACGTTCCGGAGGTGGTCTATCACTAGAGAATGCCAAAGTAAGGTCATGACTCACATCAAAACAGATTTCATGCTTTCGTTCCCCATCCACCTTTCCTCTTTTAGGGAGATAACCTTTTGTTATACGTGAAAATGCCCATTTACCTGTTTTGGACAAGAACAGAAATCATCATAACAAGGTAGATAGTTGTTTTAACGCATATCACCTCTGCAAAATAGAATCACACTAATCACAGACTGTAAATTCAAACTTGATATCAAGAAACCAGAAACATTCCTTCTTTACATCATTCTCTTAAGGAAAAATATCATTCCTCCATTGATCTAATCTTGTCCACTGCAATAACTTACCTCTTAGTGGTAATAAGCGCATCTATTTCTAGCTTCATGCATTAAACTAATCATCAAAACATCCACGTAGAAGTTTTTTTGCAAGAAATGCGAGTACTTCTTTTATGGCAACAATGAGCATCATGCTATTTGTCCAACATAAATATGTTCCGAATTCCAGAACAATGTCATTTTACTGCTTTTCTTAGCATTGTGGAGTAAGCAAGTATATCAATGGAGAAACACATACTAGATGAGCTATTTGCTTCATAATGATGTTTGGGTCCAATAGGGCTTCCAAGCAAGTCTCTTCGCATGCTTAAATCTTCCTTCCTTTCTAATGCCTAGTTAAAACCAACAAGCCATACAAATTGAATACAAAGTTAGTTTAATTTCAATAATTAAGCATCCAATAAAATAGTGCACTCCGATGCATACTTCTTTTTCCATAAGCTCACAGCTACTTTCTGAAAAGTGCTGGGAAGGGTTAACGGATCAGATTAAGCATAGACTTCAAATTTGGAATCAAACAATAAAACACTCCCACACCAAATCCTGATATGTATTTCATATAGTTCTAGACAGTCTACTTGTACTAATCTAAAATCAATCAGATTGTTGATTTTGCAATGAGCAACCTATGGCCAGACATCAAAAACATTGTTCTATGCATAGCCCTATCCCTGCCTCATTTTTCCTAACAAGAAAAAATTGTAAAAGTTTCCAAAAGTGATGACACTGGTTAGCAAATTGTCTCTTTTTGCAACATTGCTGGTTGGAAACAAAAATTATAGAATAATAGGATCCTCTAAATCTGTGGTAAGCACGGAAAACCAATCGTACGGGAATTCCAAGGGAGTTAACGGTAATGGGAGTTGTCAAGGGAGCTAAGGAAACAACCAATTCTCACATCTTCATGTTTCAAGCCATCCATGACCAGATCATCCCAGGCACTGAAAAACACATACCAATGTGGGTAAGGTTTCTGGAAAGAGAATGAAAGCCTCATGACTCCTATGGATTGAACAGATCATCACAAGTGACTTGGCTTTTTGACTTCTATATAGAGGATTTTTCTCCAATCATGTGAAATTGTCAAACATTGTTCACAAACTTATGATTACATCAAGGACCACAAACTTATGTCCAAAACATACATGAAATGAATATGAGCCAAATTTACGAGTGGACAAGATCCAAAATCAATCAGTACAAGAGAAAAAGTGTGCCAAAAGCTCTTAACTTAAATTTCACCCAAATTAAATCAGAAGCATATAGAAGTAATGAATGGCTAGCATCACAAGAATTTAACAACTTACTCCATCAGGCAACTGCAATTGGCAAGCTGATTCCGCACATACAATATTTTTTGGAGTACAAGAAATATTATTGCTTTCTTTGATTTGTAATTTCTTGGGGATAGATTCCGATGTCATGGCAGTAACCACTTTCTTTTTACTGACAAACAAAATCAAAGACACAATAGTCACACCAGGATCAAACTGCTCCACTGAGTTTGTGATGCATTCGACAGGATATACCTATTGCAAAAAGGATCAGCTATAACTATTTGATGAACTGATTTGACTTCTTCAACTTGGTCTCTGTAGAAATCTGATAGTGGCCTTGATCTTTCATCAGTGGATTTAGAGCATTGAACCAAAGGGTGCTTGAATGATTTTTCACTATTACTACTCTTATGGAAACCATTGATTGTCACACAGGACAAGCTTTGTCTAAATGAACCTGTGGATCAGATATTTAAAGACAAAATTAATAGTTTGACCAATAATAGAATTTCCAACACAAAATAGCAAGAATCTAAGAACCTAAAGGCCACACTAAGTTACGATGTGAGAAATATCATGTCAACGCATGTAAGAGTAAAATAAAGAACAACCTAAGAGTTCCTATTCCAACCTACTCATCTTCTTCATGTCCCCCCACAACAGATATGTAAACAATGAATTAAGATAATACCCTTCACATCCTTGAGCAAAACCTTCAGCCCAATGCTAACTCAGTAGTTGTATATAAGCAGAAAGAAAATTTCAATAGAAGAGTACATTAAATTGGCCAATAAGTTATGTTCTATTAAGAAACACAATTAACACAATTCAGGGACGGATAGAATTTCAGTTCAAATAAATCAGCCAGAAAATTCAATAGGCAAAGCTTCTATCTTCATCATATAAATTTAAATATACATGAATTTAAAGAAGTATCTGAACTTGAATGTACATTCATGAATTTTTAACTTCTTCAATATAAAAGGTATAGTCAAACGACTTATGCATACCCTAAACATAGTACATACACAATTAACATTCTCAGCCTTATCATATAAATTTGTCTCAGTTAATATATCACAAAATTAACGTTGCTAGAATGTTGGAACAAATTTGTGGGTTGCAACTTATGTTTAGAATAGACAATGTATAAAAGTACTGATATTGTGTGCAATACAAACTTTCTTTTCTTATGTTAATATGTTATAAACTCTACTTCAACCAATTATTTTGACTTATTGATGTTCATTAATAATCTTATAAGTGTGTCAGATGTGAAAAGAACATTCAAATAAGAAGTCTTCTATTCTTAAAGATGTCAGATCACTTATTAATCTATGACACGTGTTCTGCGTTTTATTTATCTTTAACAGTGAGTGGCAAACATAGAATGTGCTTGTGCAGGGGATTTTTGGATGGTTAAAAAAAATAAGTTCTGAGGATCCTTGCTTCTTATGTGAATATTTTGTTAATTGCATATAACTTCATATAATTTTTTGTTTCCGTATTAAATTGTACACTCTGCTTTTATATTGATTATATCTATGACTTGTTTTTGTTTCTATTGACATTTTAGAATAAAACTATTAATATAAATTCATCAAAAAATGCCAACATGACGACTAGTTTTCGATGGCAAAAATAAATAGACGCAGAAAATTCAATAGGCAAAGCTTCTATCTTCATCATATAAATATATATATACATGAATTTAAAGAAGTATCTGAACTTAGAATGTACATTCATGAATTTTTAACTTCTTCAATATAAAAGGTATAGTCAAAAGACTTAATTGATCCTTAGGTTTCGACGAGAATTATAAATATCCATGAAGACAAAGCTTGTGGCAATGGCATTGGCAAACAATCAACCCATTATCAACATGCTCGTTTATTGAGAACCAAAAACGAAGTTAACGAAAAAGGGAATCTATCAAGCACCCAAATCTCTATAGTGCAGTCATCTGTAAGCTTGAACTTGGGATTCAACATAGAACTTGGATTTGGGAACAAACTACAGATTTGAGTTGCTAAAAACTATACAAAAGAGAGAACAAAAACTGGGTATACTTCATTTCCCTTCTATATACCTATGCAGTATACTGATACAGCAACTAAACAAACTGGTAGCACGCACTTGTATTCGCACAAAAACAGAGAGATACAGAGACAGAGAGGTACCTAAATTGGACTGACAAGAGGCATAGGTTGTGGAGGAAGACAACAAGAAAGACAAACTGAGTCGTTTTGTTGAGCGGCTCTTGTGCTGCTTCGCGCAATTTCGTTTGCTGTTAATTGAGCATATATCCACTTTCTCTCTGCTTTTACGCTCAACTTTTCTACTTTTAGCCATGTTTTTGGAATTGAATAGCAGAGATAGTGTGCCCTAATAGGGGAAAGAAGAAAACGAGCGAAGGATATAAGAAGATGACATGCAATCAAGCAAGAGCGACGTTCAACAATTTGTGGGTAAGCAAAAAGGGACCACCTTTGGCAGCTCCGGACCTCTGTCCTCTTAGTCCAACAGTCTGATGCTACAGCTTCGTAATTCACTTATCCTGTCATTCACCCATTTGTTCGTGCAGATGTAAGCCATTGGAAAACAGAAAGTACGTCCTATGGTCTTTATCTCGCCAAATTTGTGCTAATGAAAGATTGTGTCATTGCAAGCTACATGGATTGAGAAAAGCGGATTTGTTGCCTATGTGTCAGCTAATGAAAGATTGTGTCTTTACAAGCTACATGGATTGTGGAAAGCGGATGTGTTGCCTATGTGTCCTTGCACCGGTGTTTTTTGAAGTGATTTCAGCAAAACAAAATAGTATTGGAGTTGATGCGACAGACCCAGAATCCCCTGGTAATTCCTCCCAAGAAATTCTTAAAGTCAGTTGTTTAATATAAAACATGTCTTGGTTGAACTCTTACGAGCTTCTTTTGCCAGCTGGGAAGACAAGATACGATGAAATGTGAGCTTGGCATAAATAATTTCAATTAGCATAAAATTGAAATTTAGATGGCACCAAAGCTTGTGTGGCAGCTAAGCTAAAGCTAGTAGCCGAGTGAAGTATTATTATCTCCAGTCTAGGCGTGGGCTTTACGAAAAATTGCATGAAATATGGTGTGTGATAATGGCAGGCCCACCAGCCCCTAATCCATCCAACTAATTATAAAAATAAAAATGTTTATTTAATAAATAAAATGGTCTTATAATCATCGCCGGAATTTGCGATGCAGGCAAATTACCGTGCAGCCATCGAAATTTCCTCTTGAAGCATGAACACATCATGCTTAAAAGATGACTTTGCAGTCCGAGCCCATTTTTCTCAATCATGTTTTAAGGACTATGCAATTATTGATCCAGCTAGTCATGCTCCAAGAAAATTAAGATGACCAGACAGATTTTGGTCCTTTTCTTCTCTGTTTCCCCTTTTCCAGAAACAACTTTCATTTTTTCAATTTTACTCCTTAAATAATCTAGTTAGCTTCCCTAGACCTTGCCAAGTCAAGTCAATAGAAGGTCGTATCGTACCATGCTAAAGACGTGGGGTCTAATCAAAAGGATGCAACCCGTGTTGTATTACCAACTTATCACATCATATGATCATTGAAGGGAGATGGATAGATTCAAACGAATTATAGATTTAGTGAAATTTGTTCTAATAGTAACAAAATGATTGAATATAATGTTGATCAAATTATGCTTCATAATTGTACGATTCTATTGAGCAAACCACATTTATTATATAAACAACCATGTAGATGAAGCCATGCACTAATGAATCATCAACATAGAAACGACATAACTCTTCAGCACAAAAGGAACATAAACGAGTAAAAAGCCATAATGGCTTGGAGTAATTATTCATTAATTTATGGAATGATCCGATAGCTAAAAGCCATGAAATCTGTAAGCATGGCCAGATCTAGAATTGAGGTAATCAAGGGCAGAAGGTGATAAGGTAACTAGCACCAGTTGGGCACGTGAAAGTACTGCTCTTATCATCATAAGCATAACTATAAGCCTGAGGGCACTGGCCCTTGAAAATCTTTGAGTAATCAGTCGGCGGACATGTTTCCGGCTTATTGAAATCGCCGGTGCAACAGTAATTGGGCTTATTCAATGCCAGACATGCACTCTTGCAAGCAATAGTACTTCCGTCAGGCCCTTTTACTGCTAGTTCCTGCGGACAAACTTTATTCACATCATTCTGGCAACTTGTGATCTTGCAGTCGGGAGAACCGCCTTGTGGGGTTATAGAGAGTGGCAGGTTATAGCCGTCGACGAGGCTGAGGTCATAGAAATCTTTTCCTTGGTCGCCGTTGAGAGTGAACTCTGCCAACGACGCCGGTGGGATTGCGCCTGCACCGTTGCACTGGATTTGGCCGGAGCCACAGTCTGCAGTGGCACAAGTAAACTTTCCGGCACCATCAGTGGCGCAGTTGGTTCGTGCCCAGACCCTGCCGCTCCAATCACCTGGAACGTTGTCGATGGATGATGATGAGCCGGATGACAACTCAAACCCGGTCTTGGACAACTGAGGGCGGTCATCTCCAGTTAGAGTTGCAGGCCAGACAGTATACGAACACTTGTTTGTAATAGTAAAGGTTCCTGCAAGAGCTCCTGCATGTAGGAAAGATACCAATAAAAAACGTAAGTAGTTAGATATATTGTATTCAACTGCATTGAGTAAAGACACGGTACATGCACATTCTATTCGATAAATGATATACTTAATATGTCACGCCTCGTTTCATTTTATATGAATTTTCAGAGACAGCTCGGGTCTGTATATATAAAGCTTCAGACTATGTAAAATGGAAGAACTAAACTTCAGAATCGTGTACTTTACAAAATATATGTTAAACCTCAAATTAGCATAGTGTTATGCATAAATGATTAAGGCAAAAGATTGTTGTACCAGTGAAGAAGGAAGAAGCCAAGGCAAGACAAAAAATTGCTAGAGTATCCATTGTCAAATAGAGTGCTTTAGGATTCAATTTGCAACACAATCTGTAGTGCGATCAGGGCCTTATATAGGGTCGAAGTATTGAACCTTCCTGTTAATTGAAATGCATGTATTTACGTGGCCACATAAAATGCACAAGTCAAAAGTTTTGACCAAGCGAAACGTCCAATTAACGATTTTCAACGGTTTGATCTTGAAGTTGAATTCATACTGCTATGAATTGTTGAAATGCAAGTTTAATTTAGAGATAGAAAAAAAAAAGGGTAAAAGAGATGCATCTCGATCTTGTAGTGTAAGAAAAATTTGAAAATAATTTAATTTTTTTAAATTATCAAAATATTCTGTTTAAATTTTGAATTTTTTTCAAAAAAATTCATTCTCTTAAACTTCAGTTAAAAATAACGATGAAATATAAGTTACAGAAATATCAATATTTATACCAATCAAATAATGCTTATATGACAATTCATCTTAATTAGTTTTTAAACTCGAATTGAATTAATTAAATATAAATTAAACTAATAATTTATTATAATTATCTTAAATTATTAATTTACTTCAAATTTAATTAGCTCGTGTCAAGTCTAAAAGTTGAGTTGGGTTAACATATTAGTGATATTTGATTAGTTAATGCCTGTATGTATTTTATAGCTATTTTTTTAGAAAAAGTTTAAAAGAATGATTCCTAAAAAATTGAAAATTAGAACTGTTTTTGAAAATTTTAAAGATTAAAAAAATTAATTATAGTAGAAGTATATTTTTTATCCAAAAAAATTATAAAAACAGAAATTAACAGTATAGTATGTATTTAATAAAAGTTGAATATCTCAATCTTTTTTAGTCGTGCCACTTTATTTCCAGAAATGATGTAACAAAAAACAAAAAATTCTTGGACAATAGTAGATTCATTATTCTACTTACGTAACGTGTCCAAAGTTGTTCTATGTTTTTTTTGTGTAAAATCTCAAAAAGTCTTCTAAAAATTAGAATTTTTGTGCTTTAAATCTTCCTTTAGGTCAAGTCTTTAAGTCTTCCGTTAGGCCGTCTTGAGTGACCCTTATAATAGCGTAGAAACTAAAAATTCCAGCCATCTTGAGTGACCCTTATGTAACAGCGTAGAAACTAAAACCTCCAGTCAATGCGTGAAATATGGTTGAGTAATAATAACAGGCGCAATCCATTGCAGATGCGGCACGTATTACTATTTCATATGCAATTTATTTGTCTATTTCCATTTAGAAAAAGAATTATTTGGCCATCAATTGATAATATTATTAGAGATATTGAATTTTCAATTCAGTATTAGAACTTCTAAAATTTTAATTACTTTTAATAACTTACTTTAAAAATAAATTTTTATCAATACCATATGTAAAAAGTTATTAGACAATTAAGCAATTCCTTAACCCATATCTTATAATTCATACACGTAACTAATACTACATTAACCTGTCTTATTTTAAAATGAAGCCATCACAGGCACCAAATTCGTCTGGGCAACATCTTCTGACATTTTCAAGCTACTTGTCCGCTGAAGGGGCTTTCCCCGAGATGATACTGAACCTTTGAATAATATTTGGGGTTATCAATGGAAGAAATGAACAAACGGATACCATTTGTAGTGGAAGAAAAAACAGCCAATCTTTGCCTTTTCCATTCCTATTAATTTTCAACTCTTTTGAAGAGTGGGCACCTATCATCTAGAATTATTAAAAAAGTTGAAAATTTAAAAGTTAATAAATATATTCATTAAAAGAAGTAAAAACGAAAAGCTCAATAATTTGCTTTAAGATGTTTATATATATAAAAAGGTTTTTTTTGACAATTTACTATGTAAAAATTGAAAAGAAAAAATTTGTAGTTGAGTTTTTTATTTTAAATTTCAAGTTTTATTAAATAGCATTAAAAAGAAGTTTGATTCCAACTAACAATTGAGCAGTTTAGCAATTTTCTTTTAATCTTGTCAGGGAGAAGAAACGAACACGTTCTTTTTATATTTCTTTTTCATATTTTATATTTTCATTTGTTTTGAATGTGCACATTTGCACAAGTTAAAGAATGATAAATAGACACACATGTATATTAGACCTAAGAAAGGAAATTTGAGATCAGTTTGTTAGAGATATATGCTAACATCTTTATTAATAACAATATATTTGATTAATATAATAATATTTGATCCTAACACATAATCAGAATTTTAATTATTGACTTTTCGTTTAAACTCCATATTTCAATAAAAAGTTTCGATAGCCCCATTATATTTCAAGGTAAAGATTTTATTATTTAATATTCCATACAAAAATAGAATTTTATGATTTGGGGTGAAGGTCTTGTGGGGTTGATGATTTTAGAAGGTAGAAGTTTTACAAAAATTTTAACTTTTAAATGAGTAAGATGCTTTTTAACAAAACTAAGTTGTAGTGCGCCCTATTAATAATTAGATTAGAATGGATAAACATTTACCTAAAATTATGTACCAAAAATATGAAAAAATTATTGTTACATTTTAGTAATATTTGATATTTTATTAAAAGACGGGGTTCATTTATTGACATATTATATCTTTATCTACAATATACAATAGGCCACCTCTCTTTTAGCACTTAAAAGATTTATTATTTGGTGTTAGATATTTATGTAATAACTAACAATTTATATATTATGTTAATTTTTTTTAAATAAAATAATTTGACAAATGTTTGTTACAGTAAATAATAAACATTTTATATAAGAGAAATGAATTATATAATTTTAAATTGAATATTAATTAAATAACATGTAGTTACTTTAATGACTCATGCAATAGGCATAAACATAAGCCTAAGCCTAGTATATACTAAAATTGAAAAAAATCCCTACAATTATAATTTAAAAAGTCATAAACTTTATAATATTCAATTATTTTAATTAAATCATATAAAACTTATTTTAGCATAATATGACTTCTTAACATAATATTCCAACAAAATAAGTTAAAATTTCATTTTAAAAATACAATTTTAAATCATCATTATTATGACAATTTCATTATATTGATTAAGACTATTACATGAATGTTATAAGACATGTTATACTAATGCAATCTAATCAATATAAGGTTAATCATCCCATTATTATCTAATTTGAATTTCATATTTTATTCTTCAAATATCTTTTTTTTATATGTTTGTAATAAGTTTTCTAGTTTAAATTTTTCCACTAATTCTTGTTAAATAGATAAATCATATGATAATTGGAATCAAAGTTTATCCTGATAGTTTCTATTGTAAAATATCTTGCTAAATATAGTTTGGTTTTTCAAGGATCCAATGAGAAACTTTACCAAGATAGTAATGGTAAATTTTTAGGATTGATTAAGATGATATTTGAATTTGATGTAATAATGTAAGATCTTGTTAGATGTATTCAAATTATGAAATTCATCATCATTTTCTTGGTCACAAAATTCAAAATAAGATTATTTCTTTTTTGGTTCATAGTGTTGGAAGTTTTATTATAAGGATCATTAAAGATGTGAAATACTTTTCTATTATTCTTGATTGTACCCCAAATTTGAGCCAATAAGAACAAATGAACCTACTAGTACGATGTGTGAATATGTCAAATAAAAAAATAAAAATATAGGAGTACATTTTATAGTTCTTGAAGGTACATGACACATCTAGATTAATACTTTTTAATAAATTATGAATGCATTTAAGTCTCTTGATCTTAATGTCCATAATGTGAGGAGTCAAGCTTATGTCAATGGTTCTAATATGAAGAGAAAACACAAAGGGATTCAAAAGCGATTACTTGAAATAAATTTTAGAGCATTATATATGTCATGTGCTTGTCATAATCTTGATCTTACTCTTAGTGATATGACAAATTCTTGTGTTGAAGTTGTTTCAATTTTTAGAGTTACGCAATACATATATGCATTATTTTCAAGTTCTCATAAAAGGTAGAAGATTTTACCTGATAATATTTTGGGCTTACCTATGAAATCATTGTCTAACACTCACTGGGAGAGTCGAATAAAAAGTAATAAAACTATTAGATTTTAAGCTCCTCAAATAAAATTGGTTGTGCTGGAATTATCTATATCTTACGATGATGCCAAGTCAAAGAGTGAAGTAGAAAGTTTGGTTAGTGTACTTAAGAGTTTTGAGTGTTTACTTGGGATGATTATTTGGTATGATATTTTATTTGTTATTAATTTGGTGAGTAAAAAGTTACAATCTAAATCTATTTGCATTGACATTAGCATAAAGTAATTAGAAGGTGTGGTGGTATTTTTGAGAAATATAAAACAAAGGGTTTGCCTCCAATATGAATATTGCCAAAAAGTCTTACATATTAGATGAATGTTGAGCCTACATTTCCAACTAGACATTGTATTATTAGGAAAAGAAAATTATATGAAAATGATAATGAGGGAGAAATAGGATCAGTCAAGGATTCCTTTAGAGTTAGTAACTTTCTATTTGTTGTGGATATGACAATTACTTCGTTAAATGATAGATTTGAGCAATTAACGACATTTTGAAAGTATTTTTGGATTTTATTTGATTTAAAGAAGTTGAGGTCGTTAGATGATAATGAACTAAAAGAATGTTACACTAATTTTACAACTATTTTTTTCAAGATAATATCTCATTTGCGAATTTAGATTATCTTTTTTAGAATTAAAAGTGTTGCAAGGGACTTCCAAATAAGTTAATGTTGTCAGTTGAAAATTTTGAATTTGTTAAAGCTGTAGATTGTTATTTGAAAGTTTCAATTACTTATCGAATTTTATTGAATACTATCAGCTTAGAGAAGTTTTACAAAGCCTATTGGATGCTACATTTTTGTTATTCACTTGTCTTGTCATTTGTTGGTGCAAATGTTTTAAGCCACTGAAAAACAGAAAGTAAGTCCTATGGTCTTTATCTCGCAAAATTTGTGTTAATGAAAGATTGTGTCTTTACAAGGCTACATGGATTCTAAAAAGCAGATGTGTTCAAAATGATCAAACTCATGTTGATAATAATCAAATAGTTTTAACAATATACAATACTCAAATTAATGTTGATAATAATCAAATAGTTATAACAATATACAATACTCAATGTGTTACAATATTAAAAAGTTAATACAAGGGAAATCTAATATATATAAGACTACTGTAACGCTAGATTCAAAGGTCACCAACAAACATACATCAAATCACCTGAGAGGAAGAAGACTGACCAAGTACCCTGTTAAAAGAAATCTAAAAAGAAGATCTTGAAAAATAGTTGCGGGGAGTCAGACCTCGCTGAGTGAATTGATACTATGGTTATGTTATGCTCTCATAAGGATTTCAAATGATATATATATATATAATGCAATTTCATAACATAATGATTTTGTTCATAAACATGCATGCATTTCCCATAACAATGTCATGTCACATAATCATCACAGTCACGAATAATAGTAGAGAACTGACGAACGGCCCTATGATAGACCCCTTACCCATAGACTATAGCCAGAGAGGCTCTTTTGTTCCACACGAGTCATTTGGTCCAATATAGTGGACTGTAGTTCGAGTGCCACGTTCAACCGAACCACCACAGCCTTATTACGACATGATTGCTATACAAGAGCAAGCTTGACCGAACTGCCCCAACCACATCGTATCTCAATCAATGGATCCAATGCTAACCCAAATCTATACTCGATTAATGACTCACTGTGCGCACAGCCTAGTGACACCCACCAGGCTCTGCTCTTGATCGATCTATAGAAAGAAAAGTCAGAATGACCATTAAGATTTAAAACCTAAACCAATTTTAGACATCCAGAGAATAATACCATGACTCAATATTAAGGAGCTCTATTTTCTATTTAAAAATGATGATGTCAAGTTTTATGAGGAGCCTATTAAAAATTCAGTAGAGTTTTTCCTATAAAACGAACATCCCCCTTCCGAAAAAAGGGTCATTCCTGCAATGAAAAGACACTTTTATAACTACCAATAATTACAGCTCAATTTAGGCCTCCAAACTACATGTCTATGACCAATTGAGTCCACATTTGCATTGCAAAAATTCATAATAAATCCAATCATGTTTCAAGTATTCCAATTCTAACCTATACACTCTCATTTATACTCAATACATCAAGATATTCTCAATTCTAATCAAGAACAACTCAATTTTATTAATTTCATGCATTTCTATACGAACATAACCCTTTTTAAATTTTATCTCACAAAATATGAAGAATTTCAATATGTTGCTTTTATTGAAATTGATCTATATAATATTGGGGAGTTTTTAAAGTTATTTTTATTGTTTCTGGGCTGGTCGGAAGATCACCACCGTCATCGGAGCATGGGGTACACACGCTAGACCTAGAAAGGCGGTGATCTTCACCACCTACCTAAAAATGACAAGCTTACCTCCAGGAATCTAACGACACTGGTCTTGCCTCAAAACTCCTCCTCATTTGTGAGAATCGAAGGTTTAAAGATCAAAGGTGACCCATTTCCATTCACTGGCAAAATGGGCTGATTGATGTCAAGTTTTCCTACTTTCCTACGCTTTTAGGGCCGTTAGACACAATTTTGGTGTTAGTTTCACCAAAAAAGACAAAAAATAGGAGATCGGTGACTTACCTAAATAAACCGAAACTTTCAGTTGTGATTCCTCTAAATTTTGATCTTTTCTAAAGAAACAAGTTTAGGGGTTTTATAGAATGTCTCGAGAGCTTTTCGTAGGGACCTGGGTCGTCAGAAATGGTGACCGGACGGTGAAGGTCTGAGTGTTGAAAGTTAGGAGTGAATAGTAACTTATAGGGAAAAGAGTTTAAGAGAGAAATGAACTTGAGCTTTCTTAAGCTCAACTTATACTTTTATAGGACTTTCTTTTTATTGGTTCATTATGAGTAATTTAACAAAAATTTGGATCATTACAGTTGCCTACGTGTTCTTGCACTTGTTTTTTTGAATGATTTCAGTAAAACAAAATTAATATTAGATTTGATGCGACTGACCTTAAGATCCTCTACTAATTCCTCCCAAGAAATTCCTAAAGTTATTGTTTTATATAAAACATGTCTTGGATGAACTCTTTGTTACTTGCATGGGCCATGCAAGGGGAACATGTAGAGTTTTATGTACGCACATGGGCCATGCAAGGGGAATGTTAACTAGATGTTTTAGGGATGGTTACACTTATTGGCTTGTTTACTATTTGTTTCCTTGTAGGTGACTTCTTTTGTAGCAGGTTGTTAGGCAGTAGTGGTATTAGGGTTAATGACTCCTTTCTATTAGCTTTATAGTTATTTCTCATTCTATCAATGGTTATTTTATTTCAATAAATTGTCCTTTGAGTTAGTTGGGTTACGTCTTCAATCACATTTGTCAGTGAGGCTATTTAATAGCCGTAGTAAAGAATAAGAAACGTATGCAAATTATCAAGTATCCTATCTACTTCCTCTCTGTTTCTCCTTCATTTCTTATCCCTCTGTTTTTGCTCTAAATTCTACCTATTAGTGGTATCAAAGACAAGTTTCCACCTTACTATAGAGACACGAGGCAAGACTAATGTCAAGTTTGGTAACAATGTGAACAACATGTTAGCCCGACATGAGTCATATTTCGATCAGGTTACCACCGCCTTTCAACAAGTGCTAACAGAGTTACAAGCTATGCGAGTCTCGAACAATTCATCATAAAATCGTCCCGAGGTCAATCCATTAGCCATGGGTGAATCTTCCAACGTTAATGGCAAGCCCTAGTCGCTAACACTCCGACTCTCTTTTCCCAAATTTAATGTGCTGACCCACACCGATGGATCTACAAGGTTGAGTAGTATTTTGAACACCAAAACATTCAGCCCGAGCAACGGGTACCATTAGCATCTTTCCACCTTGAAGGAATTGCACTCCAGTGGCATTGATGGCGGTCGAAATTATAGGGACCATTGACATGAAGTGAACTCGCCAGAGCACTTTTCCTTTGTTTTGGGCCAACTGATTATGAGGATCCATCAAAAGCCAACTGATTATGAAAAAAAAAGATGAAGTACCCTGAAAAAACTAATTGTTCTGATGGAACCTTCTCTTGTCCCAGAGATTGAATTTTCCCGTGGTGGATTTCTTTTTCATTTAATAAAAGTCTGGAATCCTGGGTTATTAATTGGATCCTGAATCGATCTTACCTGGGATTGCAAATCCCAAGTTTGTCTATGAAGAGCAGATCTAATTATATTAGTGTTGCCCTTTTTCTTTTTTATTATTTTTATTTAAATATTAATTATTTAATTCCTTATTAACATTAACATTAACGAATTACCTCCGGGATTTATTATCATTTTTTGCATAACCCCGAAAATTTAGAGTTGGTATAAATTCTCCCAACTTATGGCCCACCATATGATCTGTTATATAAATAGGTAAATTTTCCTTTCCATTATAGATAGCAATAGTATGGCCAATCATTGTGGGTATAAAAACAATCATTTAGAGGATTTTGAATTATTCCTAAGAGTAGATTTATCCCTTTTAACTATCAGTGGCCCTGTGATTTTTTACATTGATTTGTTTTGTTATTTGTTAATAGTATTTTTATCTATTATTATATTTTATTTTTATCTATTATTCTAATATTTTTATCTATTATTATTATTATATATATTTATAGAATATATATAAAGAGTATAATAGAATAATATATATATAGATATATCTCAGTATGGAGAGTGAGACCAATGATTTGTATTTATTTATAAACTCTCCTGGCGGATGGGTAAGACCCGGAGTAGCTATTTATGATACTATGCAATTTATGCAACTAGATGTACAGACAGTCTGCATGGGATTAGCCGCTTCAATGAGATCTTTTATTCTGGTCGGCGGAAAAATTACCAAACATATAGCATTCCCTTACGCTTAGCGCCAATGAGTTTTTATTTGAAATTAAAAAAAAGGAAAACTATGTCTTCGCCATATATATGAAATATGCTATGAATGGATGAAATATTAAGTATTAAGTAAATACCATGGAATAGGGTTTGATCCTATTTATGGAGATTCCGTAAATATTCCATTCCAAAAAAAAAAGAGAAAGTTCGAAACAATTGGGATTTTTTTGCAGATTGGATGCAATTACTAATCGCCAATTAAAAGGAAATATTTTCTCAATTTTTGTTATAGCTATCGCAGCTGCTGAAGCAGCTATTGGGTTGGCTATTGTTTCGTCAATTTATCATAACAGAAAATCAATCCGTATCAATCAATCCAATTTGTTGAATAAGTAGTATTAATGATATAAAATAAAATATCCCTATTTATCAATTCGAATTGATGAATATGATAATAAGGTATCTGATAATGTTTGCGAAAACATATGAAATTAAAGTACCTTGTCTCTCTCTCCTCGATCGATTCAAAATTGAATAGAAAAGTTATGATAAATCATTGATTCATCTGGTATGAGAAATAAAAAGGAATATCGAAAATTCAAGTGGCTAAAGCTGAAGCAGCTACTTTCGAAGTAACAGAAAGAAAAGCAAAGACTGGAGTGGGAGAGTCAGAGTCGAAAAGATGATTCCTCACTTCTTTCTCTCATTCAAAGCCATGCATGAGACTTTCAATTCATAGATATGAATCTCGGACCTATGAATGGGGATATTCCCGAAACTCACAAAGAAAAAAGGAAGTGAGTTAGACAAAAAAAGAAGTAACTTGGACAATCCTAAATGGAATAGAACGACGGAGGGATCCATATGTAAACATAGTATCTATTTAGATATGCCTGAATGACCCCTTCTTATTCTTATAATAAGAATCTTAGTCTCGGATTCTTTGTCTTCGTCGTAGTTTCGATTCTCAAATTCAATAGAATTTTTTATTCGATAGTATCTATAATTTCTTTAAAATTCTCTTTCTGGCCCGACAACGAGCTTGCTTCAAATTGGCCCGGGAACGAGCTTGCTTTAAAATCATTTTGTTTTTCGTAATGAATTAATTGGTCGTTTTCATATAAATTCCATTTTTTTAAATCTTTATTTTGAACTATACAATGTTGATTAATTCTATTTTGCCATTTTTGTGGTAGTAAGCTAAACCAGCTAACCCTATAACTATAAAAAGTCATTTATTAAACTTAAACTTATCAAATTCACTTCTCATTGATGTATTCTTTCATCGAACTAAAAATTCAATGACGATGTTATTTTCTTGCTTCTGAATGGGTTTTTCAATTATTTTTAGGTTTGTGCTCCACTCTTTTACTCGCTCGATTTTTATTTGCACATATAGGGCAAATGCCCCGAATACCATACCTTTTTGCTACAACTTCTTTTTTTTTCAATTCCTTACATGTCTTTAATCGACCAAAAATGGACCCCACCTAAAATCGGGTCAAGTTATAATTATTCATGTTGATTCTCTAGTAATAAGATCAGCTAAGCCTTATTTGGCCACCTCAGGAGCAACTATTCATGGCCATTATGGACAATGTGTGGTTGGTAAACAAGGATCGGTTTTTTAGGAATATATCGTCAAATATTCAACATGATTCCACAAGATCTAGTTTCGTTCAAGGAAGGGATTCTATGAAGGGATCTTCTGATCAATCCAGAGGTCATTTTGATTCCATTAGTAATGAGGATTCGGAATATCACACATTGATCAATCAAAGAGAGATTCAACAACTAAAACTAAAAGAAAGATCGATTCTTTGGGATCCTTCCTTTCTTCAAACGGAGCGAACAGAGTTAGGGAATCAAGGTAATAGTTATGAATAGCTATCGACTCCCGAGAAAAGGTAGAAGAATGAGACGCTATTATGGGACATACAATGCATTACAGACGTATGAGCATTACGCTTCAACCGGGTTATTATATTCCACCTCTTAAAAAGAAAAGAACTTAAATCAAAATACTTAATAGCATGGCGATACATTTATACAAAGCTTCTACCCGGACCACACGCAATGGGACCGTAAATAGTCAAGTGAAATCTAATACACGAAAAAATTTGATCTATGGACAGCATCGCTGTGGTAAAGGCCGTAATGCCAGAGGAATCATTACCGCAAGGCGTAAAGGGGGAGGTCATAAGTGTCTATACCGTAAAATCGATTTTCGATGGAATGAAAAAGACATATATGGTAGAATCGTAACCATAGAATACAACCCTAATAGAAATGCATACATTTGTCTCATACACTATGGGGATGGTGAGAAGATTTGACATTTTACCTTTACATATATATAGGCTTTTTTTTAATCAATCTTTTATTTTTTAACCAATTAACTACTAGTCTCATTTGAATTTTTAAATTGAATTTCAATTAGGTATAATTTTTCCTTTAGCTTTACTTTTTGCTAGAATTCCATTTTTTTATTAGATATTAGAATCAATAAGGTTTACCCTTTGCTGGATTATATCCCATATACACATATATAAGTAGAATAGAACGAAAAATGATAGAAATAGAAATCGAAATCGAAGCGGACAGACTTTCCCCCCTTTTTTTAAATAATTCCCCAATATCGTAATCTTTTTTACTATTCCTCTAGAGCATATAGACCTTTTTTTGTCTATTGATGTGTATATTTATGTTTACTAAGTAGATTCTCTTGAGCAAGGCCTCGATTGCTATGCACTAAGCTAAAAAAGATTATTTTGAAAATTAGTCAATGATGCCCCTCCATGGATCCGCCTATATAAGCAGCAGCTAAGGTTGCAAAAATAAAAGCTTGAATACCGCTTGTAAATAAGCCAAGGAAAATGACAGGTATAGGAACCACTAAAGGTACTAAAGAAACAAGAACAACAACTTCTAATTCATCTGCTAATATATTTTCGAAAAGTCGAAAAAGTATTTTACGATTAAGAAGCAATTGTCTCTTGTACAGATTATATTTAATTACAATAAAATTAATAAAATCAATAAATAATTTATTTAATAAATAAATTAGATTATATAAAATAAAATATAATATAATATAATATAATTATATATTGTAAATCATGTATTATTTTCAAACAATAGTAAAGAAGGACAGTATTCAAGATCTCATCTACTTACAGTAGCTTACCAAACAAAGGCTAATAGAAAAAAGAGCACAGGGATTACTGGCATAACATCCACTATTGGATTCAAAAAAGCGTAGGCTTCAGGCAATTTTGGAGGGGAACAAGCACACTTGGAGAGTGCAGTACAAAGGAGAGTTGTATGCTGCGTTCGGGAGGGATGAATCGCTCTCGAAAAGGAATTTATTAGGATTTATATATTAGAATAATAAAACAAGATCCGATAGTATGGTAGAAAGAAATGTAATATTCTTTTGTATTTCTAGAACCCATTTTATCTCTTGTTTTCAAAATATTTTATGTGGTATAAAACTCAACTAAAAAGAGAGAATCTATTTTCTTTTTTTTTTTTTTTTCCAAACCAAAAAAGATTTTGGAGATTGTGTAATGCTTACTTTAAAACTCTTTGTTTACACAGTAGTGATATTTTTATTTCTCATTAAATGAATTGCATCTTCTTATGGAAATCCTAGCTATTTTGAGCATGATAGTGGGAAATCTCATTGCTATTACTCAAACAAGCATGAAACGTATGCTTGCATATTCGTCCATAGGTCAAATCGGATATTTAATTATTGGAATAATTGTTGGAGACTCAAATGGTCGATATGCAAGCATGATAACTTATATGCTCTTTTGTATCTCCATGAATCTAGGAACTTTTGCTTGCATTGTATTATTTGGTCTACTTACTTCACTAGAGCAATTATGATTTGGAAGTCGATCTAGGGCAAGTGTTCGAATCTATTATGACATAGCTATGGGGCGCTCAACGGACCTTTTGGATTTTGAATTGATGCAAAAACCATTTTTTTGTGCAACCTAATGTATGGCTATCTTAATTCAAAGTTCCTAGATAGGGCTCTTTTTTGTTTTACTTTTACACTTTTACATAGAACATATTACTATTACTCTTACTTTTTACTCTATTCCAAATCTTTGGTCGAAATTGGGCTACATCTTGGAACCAAGCCAATTTTGGAGTAGCTTTGTGATAATGGAACCAACCAGCAAAAAGCATTAAGGCTGCAAAGTCCAATGCACTAATTGCAGTACAATATAGTTGTAATTCACTAGTTATTCCAAACGCTCTCTAAATCTAAAAAAAAAACAGAGGTTATTTGTATTCCTCGGAAACCCTGCCCACATCACCATTCAAGATTTCTTGGTCGACTATTGACCAAAGCACTTGGGCGCTAGGTCCAATATGAATAGGATGACTCCATTTTTTTTCTCCTTATCATTCAAGAAAAATAAGAAAATTTCAGGGTAGCACACATTCTTGCTTTTCTAAAATAGATATTTTCTATTTCCTACTCACATGAGCCCATATACTTGCTTTTCTATCAATTTCTAATTCTATAAGGTTGAATAAACTAAAAAATAAAAATTCCATTGAGAATTTGACATAATTGCTATGCTTAATATGTGACTCGTTGGTTTTTTTAGGATCAGTATTCAAAAAAATAGAATGACCTCTATTATGAACTAATAAATATAGAACAAACTAATAAATATGGAACTAATAACCAACTCATCGCTTCGCATTATCTGGAGGAGAAATGGAGGTTTGGGCTCTAGAAGGCTTTGGTTCTAACAGCTGATTGCAAAGTGGATCATTCAAACCTTTCAATTTATAGATATGAATCTCGGACAATTTTGCCGTCTGTCGCCTAAGTAAAGAGACCTAAAGTAAGAGATTAATTGGGGTATTTTTTTCCCATTCCTATATCACTTCTTTCTCGAGAAGAGAAGGGAAACATGCTCAATATCATTTGATTGAAGAGTTGACTCAGCTCTTTGTTGTTTGAAGAACCCCTCCACTTCAATTGGGATTTTTCACGAAAAGCAAACGTGAGATAACAAATCCAGTCTTTCCCGAGGGATTTCTGTTAGTCCACGAAATTGGATGGTACGGGAAAGAATTTTTATCCAAATATTAATCCCTTCCCTTGTCCCCATCGAGAAATATAACTGACTAATCCTAAGGCAAAGGATCGAGAAACTCAACGCCACTATTCTTGAATAACTTAGAATCGGGCCTTCTTTTCGCACTATTACGGATACGAAAATAATCGGAAAAATTGGATTCAATCTTTATTTTATTTTTGTTTTGGTCTAGCTAGATTTTAAAATTCTAAAACTAGTAATTCTAGTATCCTTTTCTAGGGTTTACATTTTCTTTTTTCTTTCCATATTAAAAAGAATCGGCTCTTCAATCATTTGATAACCAGAGTCATTCTATGATAAATGATCACTATGAGTCAGACTCAATAGAATAGGAAATCCTGCATCTAGAAGCCCATTTACTTCGGAATTTAGACAAAAATGGAGTTGTGATGCTGGGACAAATTTCATCAAAATAAGCAAGACGCCTTCTATCAAAACTAGTTCCTGCCAAGAAAAACAATGCAGCACCAAGGCATTTCGGAGCAATTGTAGCCCCCTTGGACCAACTTCTAATGAAAACGAGTTTCACTGGAATGACGAAGCAACCATTGCCTTTCAGTGTCTGAAAGAAGCATTGACTTTGTTGCATATTCTAACTCTTCTTGATTTCACCCAACCTTTCATGATTGAGTGTGACGCTAGAGGCATTGGATTGAATGTTATGTTATCTCAACATAATTGTCCCATTGCCTATTATAGTGAGGCTTTAAAAGGTACAACTTTTAATCTCGTCACTTATGAAAAAGGAAATGTTGGCAATTGTGAAATTCGTCAGGAAGTGGAGACCATATCTACTGGGCAAACCATTTACAATACGTACATACCAACAGAGCCTCAAATATCTCCTCGAACAAAGAATCATGACATTGGCCCAAACACGCTGGTTTCCAAAAATAAAGGGGTATCATTACATTATCGAGTATAAAAAGGGCTCTAAAAATTAAGCTGACGATTCCTTGTCCCGAATGGTTAAGCTTCAACTCATGGCGATTTCCATACCATATGCCGACTGGTGGACCTAGTTACAACAGGAAGTGGACCAGGACCCTTTTTACAAAAAATTAACCATAGCTGTGCCTCAACTTCCTTTGGTCTAACAGGATGGAGTTTGGTTTCGACAAAGGAAAGTGTAGGTCCACTCTTCCTCTCCTTTGATTTTGAAGATCCTTACTGAGTGCCACTCTTCTTCCACTGGAGGACATTTTGGGTTTCACAAGACTCCTTCACGATTGCGAAACAGTTTTGTTTGGTTAGGCATGCATAAAATGGTAAAAGAATTTTTGGCCCACTATGACGTTTGTCAACGAAAGAAGGCCAACTACATAAGACCAATAGGCTTGCTCTATCTTTACCCGTTCCTAAAAATATTTGGACAGAAATCTCCTTGGATTTTATTGAAGGCTTGCCTCCATTCAGTGGGCATACGACTATTATGGTTGTGGTGGACCGATTATCCAAATATGCACACTTTGTGCCTCTACAACACCCTTTCACAGTAGCAATGGTGGCCACTTTCTTTATTGCCAACGTGATTTGCCTCCATAGATTTCCTACTTTGATGGTGATCGATCAGGACAAAATTTTTCTGAGTTTTTTTCTTGTGTGCCTTGTTCAAACTCTAAGGAGCCAACCTTTGCATGAGTACCAGGTACCATCCGTAGACCGATGATAAGTGCATATTTGTCTAGTATTTATGTTTTAATTATTCTTTTTTAGTCCTCTTATTGATTTAATTATTGGAACTTAATTTGATTTAATATTTCTTTGTAGGGAATTATAATTTTTGCATGATGTGGGAAATTAAGAGGAAAATAACGCAAATCAGGGAGGTAGCAAATTAAAGGGACACACATGGGAGCAGCCTCATGGAATAGGTGGCAATTAGTGGCAATTAATTAAATAGGAGCAGGAGACGCTACATTAGGAGAGCATGCGTTGGCATCGTTTGGCAAGACAATGAAATTGTCACTTCAATCAGCAATTAATTGAGGAGAAATAAATAAAGAGAAGCACGCAACAGTGGAGGACTACAACAGAGAAAAGAAGAGGAGACGCACGGAGGG